>JBBPBX010049419.1:9159-25361 GCA_038048925.1 Garcialebias charrua
ATTCTACAAAAAAAAAAACGGCAAAATGAAAGAAAAGTAACGAGGCTATTTTTAAAAAGTAAGGAGTAGAAAGTACCAGTAATTGCGTGAAAATGTAAGAAGTAGAAGTATAAAGTAGGCTGAAAAATAATTACTTTACTAAAGTATAGATAACTAAAATTTGTACTTAAGTAAAGTAACGAAGTATTTATACTTCGTTACTTGACACCTCTACGTAAAAAGCCTGGGCTTCCCCCGGCGTTTCAAACAGATGGGTTTCCCCTTTAAACGTGACTTTAAGACGGGCAGGGAAAAGAAGACGAAATGACACACCTCTCTTGTAGAATGCTCCTTTAACGTCGTTGAACGCCGACCTTTTCTTTGCAAGAGTGACGCTAAGATCTGGATATATTCTGAGGGCGATTCCTTGATACTTTATTTCGTGTTGCCTGGACCATCTTAAAGCGACTTCCTTCTCCCGATATCGATGGAATGCAACGATGAAGGGCCGCGGTGGTCGTCCTGCTGCGGGCTTGGGTCCAGCTGTGCGGTGCGCGCGTTCCAATTCCGGGGGAGAAGGAAATGTGTCGTCTCCCATAACATCCTTTAGCAGCTCGGAGATAAACTTGGTTGGATCCTGGCCGTCTTCACTGCCTTAAGGTATGTTAAGCATGCATAGATTTGATCTTCGAGATCAATTTTCCAGGTTTTCCAGGCGTTCGAGTAAGGTTGCGTTTAGGGATGCACGATCCACATTTCTCACTTCCGATCCGATACTTATTAACTCAGTATCGACAGATACCAATACTTTTCCGATCCGATACTGTTCAGGTATGTAACTGTGTATAATGAAACTTTTGCACCCAAACTATTCATTTTAACATTGTGTGAGATAAGCCCAATGAAGACACTTTTAAGACTTACAATAGGGAACCCACTGACTTTAACAGCACACAGGACAGGAGGCAATTATACCACACACATGTCCTCCTTACTCATGGTGCAGCTGAAAAAACTAAAAAAGCGCTAAGCATGATGGGAAAGACAACACAGCACTCCCCTTAACCAATAAGAGAGTGGATTATAGCTGGAAAACAGATTTAGCTGGAAAACTTTTCCAGCTAAATCTGGAAAACTAAAAACAACAGTAGCTCATGGCTCACTGCTAAAGCTGGAAAACTAAAAAAACGCTAAGCATTATGGGAAAGACAACAAAATCCACTCTCTTATTGGTTAAGGGGAGTGGCTGTGTTGTGTTTCCCATCATGCTTAGCGCTTTTTTAGTTTTTTCAGCTTTAGCTGGACAAACTATTGGTTATAACTATTGGTTATAATGGGAAAGACAACAAAATCAACTCTCTTATTGGTTAAGGGGAGTGTCTTCATTGGGTTTATCTCACACAATGTTAAGAAGTGCAGTCACAGAATGTGATTGAACACAAGTGCTCTTTGAAGCTGGATCGGAAAAGTATCGGCAGGTTTGATCCGATACCCGATACTTAAATAATGCTGGTATCGGATACCGATACCGATACTGGATTGGATCTGCCCCATCCCTAGTTGCGTTTTGGGCTTGTAGAGTTTTAACGACAGCCTCTGTTTCACATAAACGTTGAAAATTGTCGCCTGCCAGGGTTTCAGCTGCCACAAGACGGCCCTGAAAGGAGCCGACCTCGTCACGTAGTCCGTCCATCGATACTTGTAGAGGCCGAATCGATTCTTGAATTAATGCGGCCACATCCTCCTTAAAGTTGTTCCGCTGCTTAGATAGTTCTATAACCAGCTGAGACATGGAAACAGAGTCTCCACAATCACTTTCGCCAGGTGAAACAGTGTCAGAGGAGTCCGTGGCCATTGAGGCTACTTTACTAGCTAGGGTATTCGCACGCCTGGTTGAAGGCTTTTGTTTAGGATTGTCACTGGCCATCATAACGTCTCAAGTGTACAGAAAATGTGCTTCTGTCAGTCCAGTGCTTGATGGAGGTATGTAACTCCGGTTTTAAAGTGGTTTAAAGAAAGTTAGTCGGGAAAGTTAGTCGGGAGCTCCTTCAACCTGCTTCCTCCTTCTACATCACCAAACCGGAAGTTGCCTTCTGGGTTCTTAAGCCGCTGACACCCATCCATCTATCTCTTATTGCCCTTCACCTCGCTTAAACCTGAACTCTCTCTCTCTTCGCAGGACTTCTCTGTTGCTTCATTGCTCGACCAGAGGTGAGCTGGCTCCCTACATAGAGCGTACAGAGAATTATTCCTGCATACTGTTGGATTAGCGAAAGCTAGTCCGGCACATTTTTCCTTAACCTCAAAGTTTTTTCTTCTCCTCTTTCCAAAGACTGCTTCGCTCGACGGCGCTAACTGCGTCACACTGCTACCTTTGCTAACTCGTAGCAAGGCTAGCCAGCGAAAGCGACGCGACGGAGGAGACATCTCAAATTAGAAGAAAAAGGATCTTCGAAGGACTCGCTTGTCTTATCTCGGACATTCCTCCGGAGAAAGGAAAGCGAAAGACAAAACTTCCAAAAAAGATCAGCAGGACGGCAAATCCGATCTCGAGCGCCTACCCAGCGGATGCGGTTTTTCCCCTCTCAGCAATGTACACCCACGAGGCCTGTCCCGTCTGCTTGGGGATGTTGCACGCGAACATGGCGTTGGACGCACCCGAGTCTTGCCCACACTGCAGCCAGATGCTGGAGGCAGTGAGGAGGCACCGTGCGGACTTCGTCGCCAAGGCTATGGGGGCTGCTGCGGCGCCAGCAGACCCGGATACAACTGAGCCTCTGACTTTCATGCCGGAGCTCGAGAGCATGGCTTTGGATGACAGCACCCGAGTCGAATGGGGCGACAGCCCAGATGTGCTGGCCTCCATGGTGGACTTAACTGTCTAATATGACACTCGAGAAATGATGAACGAGGACGAGATCTCGATTTCAGCCTCAGGTGAATTTTCTCTGGACGACGCCGACGTCGGGTACGGGGAACAGGGAGAAGACCTCTCCTGCAACCCGGTTACCTATGTTCCCAGAGACTGTCTTTTCCATCCATGCTCTGTTTGACTTGTGTCACAGAGCAACGGACGCATTACAGATCCCATGGCCGGAGCCTCCACCTCGTCAACAAGTCACGAGGTTGGCAGGAAATTACTTTTATTCAAAGCATCAGGCCGTCACGAGGCAAAGGATGCCCATCTTCCCGGACTTCCTCACAGAGCTGACTCACACCTGGTCTTAGCCCAGGTCGCCCATGCTGTTGCCGCTCTCACAGTTTCTCGACGTGGACGGTATGGACGAAGTGGGAATAGCCAACATGCCTGAAATTGAGGACACGTTGGTGTCTCATCTGGCTCCCAATTCATCCGGGACAAAACCAACACTCCCCAGCAAAGCCTGTCGAGCCTCGGCTTCTCTGCTCGAGAAATGCTACAGGGCCTAGGGCCTCGCAGCGCGCGTGATGAACGCGTCCGCAATAATGCAGGCGTACCTGGCTGAAAAACTACAAGAGCTCCAGGCAACGTCAGACAAGCAAGCTGCCGCCGAGCTGCTGGATGAAGCCCGTAGGGCAACAGACTTTGTGCTCTGCATGATGGGAACAGCAGCTTTTGCACATGGCAGAGGAATAGCTGAAGTGGTCATCGCAATACGCCATTTGGGGATGACCCTGACTGACCTCCCGGAGGGACAGAAAATTCCTTTTCTCCACCATTCAATAGAACCGACGGGGCTTTTTGGAAAACCGCTCGATTGAATTCAGACCAGACTGGACCAGAGACGCAAACAAGCTGAAGCTCTCTGGGTGGGCATCCCCAGGAGAACCTTCACCCCCCAGGGAGTCAGCTGGGAGCAGGGCACCGCAGCCTTGACACCACTCAGCAACACGTGCTTCACTGCAAAAGCGGCTGGCGTACAAGGTCGCGCACCGGCAGAGACCACCGCCGGCTCCACCTCGGACCGAGCACATCTGGAGTAAGAACAGATTTGTTCCCCGCCAGTCGGACCGGTACAGAACCTCCTTGGCGAATTGGAACACAAACAAAAGCGTGCCTGATGAACAAGGACCGCTTCATAACTTTACACGATCACCCGTCCACGCGGTACGGGTAATGATCTTTTCACGTCCAGACTTTGTTTGTAGCACGGTGCAAAAAGCTGGTGATTCTGTTTCAGACACAAATCATGTTATTTCTGCTGTGAGTGACATAAAGTCAAATATGTTGTTACACGTAAGCACGAATAAAGTTATAAAAACAGACTCTGTTTTCTTTACTCAAAAACAAAAACAAAAAACAACAACAAACACAGTAACATCAGCAGAACAGTCCCCTCTGTTCTCCCAGCTGACATAAAGGGCGGGGGCCATCCCCCCCCCTCCCTCACATCTCACGGGGTGTTAGCCTAATTGATAAATCCCAGCAGGGTGCCTCTCTTCTGTATGCAACAGACAAGCACAGAGGCGCCTGCGAACAGGCCCGTGACTCCTCACAGAAGCAGGTGAGGGGTGTCACGTGTTCCACCCCCCGCTCCGTTCTAAACCACGGAGCCGGGAATACACAATTCAGCCAAACCCGTGACATGTTCGCACTCCAGGGGTGCACGTCGACAGAATATGATGACCCACCTTACTGGCCTCTCATTCTTCGGACGTCAGTAAGGGACGGGGGGGGGGCGAGGCAGAAGCCCGCAGGCCAACACCAGTGTCATACATTCATTCTAATGCTGAGGCTGTCCCCTTGTTTTCAATGGGCGACGCGTCATGCTCCTACAGTGATTCTGCAGCTTGTGACCATGCTCACTATGTTGACCCAAACAGGAAATGGGCTGGAGTCAGGAGATCTGCTCGTTTACAAAACATGCATTCCCCCCGACCCATGACCCCCAACAAAAAGAGGAAAAACAGACACTCTGTTCAGCCTTTATCCAATAATGACAACAGATTGTCTATGTCTCCAAACACTCTCGGTCAGAGTAGTATGGAGGTGTCTGCGGGAAGGTCCTCTTCCTAACCTGGTTGACCTTCAAAGGACCACTGAAATCAGGGTTTCTGAGGGAGAGCTGGTTCCACCATCTGCTCTTCTCCAGGGACCTTCTATGTCACCAGAAGGAACAGTTTAGCCAATTAGGCTGAGAACTACGGCTAATTTTAGCTTGGTGGCGGAGAAGAACAGACTGATGGCCTCAGGACTGCCAGAGAACGTGGTAAAAACCATTCAAAATGCACGTGCTATGTCAACACAGTCTCTTTACGCATAGAAATGGCATATTTTTGAAGCTTGGTGCAAAGAAAGAAATACTATTTCTTATTCGTGTGACTTGACCCAGCTCCTCACCTTTCTTCAGGACTTGCTGGAGAAAGGTTGCTCTTTCTCAACGATTAAGGTGTTCCTATCTGCAATTTCAGCTTGTCACGAGGGCTGGGGAAGCAGGATGCCTGGCGCGCACCCGCTCATAATAAGATTTATGAAGGACGTGCTAAGGAGGAGCCCCCCAGTAGGATTTTGACCCATCCATCCATCCATCCATCTTTTCGTCCGCTTATCCGGGGTCGGGTCGCGGGGGTAGCAGCCTAAGTAGGGAGGCCCAGACTTCCCTCTCCCCAGCCACTTGGAGCAGCTCCTCTGGGGGAATCCCAAGGCGTTCCCAGGCCAGCCGAGAAACATAGTCCCTCCAGCGTGTCCTGGGTCTTCCTCTGGGTCTCCTCCCGGTGGGACATGCCCGGAACACCTCCCCAGGGAGGCGTCCAGGAGGCATCCTAACCAGATGCCCGAGCCACCTCAACTGGCTCCTCTCGATGTGGAGAAGCAGCGGCTCTACTCCGAGTCCCTCCCGGATGACTGAGCTTCTCACCCTATCTCTAAGGGAGAGTCCAGACACCCTGCGGAGAAAACTCATTTCAGCCGCTTGTATCCGAGATCTCGTTCTTTCGGTCATAACCCAGAGCTCATGACCATAGATGAGGGTGGGAACGTAGATCGATCGGTAAATTGAGAGCTTTGCCTTTTGACTCAGCTCTCTCTTCACCACGACAGACCGGTACAGCGCCCGCTTCACTGCGGACGCTGCACCTATCCGCCTATCGATCTCACGCTCCAGTTTTCCCTCATTCGTGAACAAGACCCCGAGATACTTAAACTCCTCCACTTGGGGCAGGACCTCCTCCCCGACCCGGAGAGGGCATGCTACCCTTTTCCGGCTCAAGACCATGGCCTCGGATTTGGAGGAACTGATCCTCATCCCAGCCGCATCACACTCGGCTGCAAACCGCTCCAGCGAAAGCTGTAGATCACGATCTGATGAAGCCAATAGGACCACATCATCTGCAAAAAACAGAGAAGCGATTCTAAGGCCACCAAAACGGATCCTCTCAACACCTTGGCTGTGCCTAGAAATTCTGTCCATAAAAGTTATGAACAGAATCGGTGACAAAGGGCAACCTTGGCGGAGTCCAACTCTCACTGGAAACGAGCCTGACTTACTGCCGGCAATGCGGACCAAGCTCTGACACCGGTTGTACAGGGACCTAACAGCCCATATCAATGGGCCTGGTACCCCATACTCCCGGAGTACCCCCCATAGAACCCCCCGAGGATTTTGACCCCTGGATGGGATATTAACATGGTCTTGGGTGCTCTCTGTGATCCCCCATTCGAACCACTGAGCGACATTAAGATAGATTTATTATCTTACAAGACCGCTCTTCTCCTGGCTCTTTGCTCGGCAAAACGTGTGGGTGACCTCCACGCTTTGTCTGTACATCCAATGTGCACCAGGTTCGCCCCTGATGGGTCAAAGGTCACCTTAAGGCCTAATCCTGCATATATTTCCAAAGTTTTGACTTTAAACCCCAGAAGTCTGGACTTTGAACTCTCTTCTTTTCCACCTGCTCCTATCCTCACTCAGGAACAGGAAAGGCTGAAGGCTCTCTGTCCCGTGAGAGCTTTACGCACTTACGTGCAAAGAACAGCCGAATGGAGAAAAACAAATCAACTGTTTGTGTGCTTTGCTGCACCAGCTACGGGTAGGGCCCTATCAAAACAACGCCTCTCACACTGGGTGACTGAGGCCATTAAAAGGGCGTACAGTAGCAAAGTTCAACAGGTGCCCTCTGGAGTGCGTGCCCACTCCACTTAGGGCTTGGCCACCTCATGGTCACTGTTCAAGGGTGTACCAGTTGCAGACATTTGCGCTACTGCGAACTGGAGCTCAATGAACACGTTTGCAAAGCATTACAGTTTGGATGTTACTACGTGTGATGTCACTCAGGCTGTCCTTTCTAACACACAGTAGAAAGTGACCTTGAGATGCCTATTGAATAAAGGCGGACGTTCACACTAGGATGCATTTTACTGAGCATTTCAAGGGCGTGAATGAATTACGTTCCCATAGTGATATGTTGCACCGAGAGACCGACTGAAAGGGAACTGAAAGTTATGCACCATAACTCATGTTCCCTGAAGGAAGGGAACGAGGTGCAACATACCTGGCCCTTTCAATGCTGAAAGCTCGGTGAAGTGCATTCTGGAGATAGATGGATGGGCATCAGTGGCTTAAGTACCCAGAGGGCGGGGCCGCTGGCGCAACGCTGACGCCCTTGCCGTAAAGGTGTGATTGTATTCCTTCAGGTAAACTGCGCGGGCGCAATTTCCCATAGTGATATGTTGCACCTCGTTCCCTTCCTTCAGGGAACATGAGTTATGGTACATAACTTTCAGTTTTTGAACTCTTCACTTGGTTGCTAAGTTCAAAAGGCTCATATGGGTGCGTGAACTCTTTCCTTCATGCATGGTGTCTAAGGAATATGGTGTAAATTACTCCTCTGCATAGTGATGTAATGCAATTAGTCTGCCGGAGTGCCTTGCCCCTCTTGGGACATAAACCAGGACAAGCTCATTTTGTCCACCAGCCTGCTTGGTTAAATATTGATGCCCTCCGAGCTTTCTCAGGCCATTGTTTTGACCGAATGTAATGTTGCCATGGTCAGGTTACACGTAGCATCCAGAGCTTTGTAAACACTCAATCCCTGGTGCGCTGGCTAACCTGTGAGCGGTGTCAGTCAGTCTAATGAGATATTACAGCCTTTAGTTCTCCATAATGCCGAGCACACTGATGGAGCCTGCTGTTAGATTGATGGGGGGTGGGGGTGGGGGGTGGGGGGTATGCACGTGTCACTCATAAAACATGCAGGTGCATACAAGTGAAAGCCATCTAATTTGTCCAGTTTCATCCTGTTGCTAGACAGCTATTTTTCAGGTTCCCGATCGCTGTGTTGTTCTGGCACTAAGCTGATTTCTGTATCCACTTGCTGTTCTTTCTGATCAAACCATAAATTCAAGCAAAGTTTTAGAATTGATACTCATCATTTAGGTAAATATGGGCAGGTACGAAAATGTGAAATTATGATAACATAGAGCAAAAATATTAGATTATACCAGTATTAAAACAAAAATATGATGTATTTCATTATTTTTAAGAATAAAAATTGACTATACTGCTTTTGTTTAGATGTGAGGACATGCACTATAATCATTACTGTACTATATCATTTAATCTCATATATAATTATTCTGGTGTAAGCTCAATCATCCAGGTAAATAAATCCAATAAAGTTAAGTCAAATCATCTGGATGGATTATTCTTGGTTGAATACATTTATTCTGCCTTTTTTATTCACAGATAGACAAAGAGAGTGTGATTTTATTTTATTAAGAATGTGTCACTATGTTTAAAATAAACATAATATGTTCCTTTATTCATTCTTTATGGACATAATTTCTTGGTGCAGCCAGGGGGTGGAGGCAGTCCAGTTTGGTTTTGTCAGGATTCTGCCTCTGCTATTTGCAGATGATGTGGTCCTGGCAGTGTCACTGTGCCGACTTGGATGAGAATAATCACCTCCAAACCTGAAACCATGGTCCTCAGTTGGAAAATAGTGTGTACAGTATTGTACTGTATTGCCCTCACTGGGTTGGGAATGATATGCTGCCTCAAGGGGAGGAGTTCATGTATCTAAGGATTTTGTTCACAAGTTCATTCATTCAATTCATTCAACCTTTATTTAGACTGATAAATCACACTGAGCCTCGAATACTCATTTAGTGAGATTTGTTTAGACAGACAAAAAGTATTGACACTGGACACATGCAGAGGTGTCAAGTAACGAAGTATAAATACTTCGTTACTTTACTTAAGTACAAATTTTAGTTATCTATAATTTAGTAAAGTAATTATTTTTCAGCCTACTTTATACTTCTACTTCTTACATTTTCACGCAATTACTGGTACTTTCTACTCCTTACTTTTTAAAAATAGCCTCGTTACTTTTCTTTCATTTTGCCGTTTTTTTTTGTAGAATATAGATATTCACGCAGGACTTTCCAAAAATTGAACATAAATATCGCAGCCGTCACTCACCAGTGTTGCCAGATTGGGCGGTTCACCGCGATTTTCCTTCTCACTTTTGCGGGTAAAGAGTGCTTTGGGTGGGTGGGACTCTATCTGGCAACACCGGTCACGCCGGTGTTTACGCGTGTGCCTTTTTACATCCGGGGCAGCGTCTGCGGCACCGGGACCCTCCATCATAGATATAATAAACATTATGCCCTCCATCAGTAGTTGGGGCGTCTTCTATAGCAACTTCGTCCGGCGAAGCCATGCTGTCCGTGACGCTGACTTGCTAGGGGCTCTGCTAGCGCTAGCATTAGCGTCTCGCGAGACAACGTTACCTCTCAACGAGAGATATCGCGGGAGTTTAATATCGCGAGATCTCGTACAACGAGATCTCGTTACATGCCTAATACATGTATTGAGGTAAGCTGAAAGTTTTTTTTTTTAAATCAGTCAGTTGATTACTGACTTCTAGTGACCTAGTAACATACTAATGTTGTATAATGTTTTCTATGGTTAGGAGGTACTAGCCATGGAACTAGCTACATGCTCTGGGTTTGCTTGCTAACATTGTTTCTCTTTTTTATTCAGATTTAAAACATATTTTCTTTCTGTCAGAGTTTTCACTGAACTTAACAAAGTTTTACTTCATAGACTACGTTCACACTGCAGGCAAATGCTCAATAATACCCCTATACATGATATTCGGTAATAAAAAGAAAACTGTTGATGTTCCACTCAAAATTGAGGATGTTGAGATTTGTAGAGTGAGTGAGGTGAAGTTTTTGGGTGTTATCATTGATGACAAACTGACATGGAAACAACACATAAATGAAATAAAAAATGAACAAATTTAATAAACATAAACATAAACATACAGTATGGTTATTTTAATATATTTAAATTTGCATTTAAATGTGTCTATTTTCAATGGGCATATATGCAGTTAAGACAGGTAGCTTAGTGCACCCCTAGTTTTTCAACATTAACAATATAATATAATCTAGTCTAAAAAAATGATTTTTGTGGGGGAGGTGGGGTTGTATACAATAGTATGTGTGGTGCGGCCTAAGCATTTGTCTTTGTTGTTGCTTTTTCTTACGCTACTTTTACTTTTATACTTTTAAGTAGTTTTGAAACCAGTACTTTTTTACTTTTACTTGAGTAAAAAGCTAGAGTTGATACTTCTACTTCTACAGAAGTAATTTTAAATCCCAGTATCTATACTTCTACTTGAGTAATGAATGTGAATACTTTTGACACCACTGGACACATGTAGGAATTGGAGGCAAAAAAAAAATCATATCAAACTCTTTCTTCTTGACTGAGAAGAAAAACTCTGATATTTAAAAAAAAAAATACCTCACACAAACAAGCACACAGTGACGTAGACATTCCGCAGAAGGGGGAGAGACAATGGCCCTCATTCACGAAAATGTTCGTATTTTTATCCTAAATTTCTCCTACTTTTGTTCGTACGAAGCGTTCGTACGAACATGCCACGTCAGATTCAACAAAGTCTTCTATCCTGAGGAAACGTGTGTAAATGGGTTGCGTAAATTTAATGAATCCCACCTGTTCTAAACAGCTGCGCGTGCACGCGAGAGGTTATTTACATAATTCCCACCCCTCAAAACACCATATAAGGCCACGTTTCCTGCCTTCTGACAGCAGGAAGTGTCCATTCATTCAAACTCAAGAAGTAAAAGGAGGAACTTCACGCGTTCGGAGATCTGCTCTCAGTCGCGCTGTGGCTACCCCCCCACCCCCCACCCCCCGCAAGTGTCGGATGGTCAAATATCTTTAATTTTAGTGTACTGTGTTACATTATAGTTTCACTTATTCAGAAGAGCTGTGGCGCACCGCTACCCCCCACCCCCCGCAAGTGTCGGATGGTCAAATATCTTTAATTTTAGTGTACTGTGTTACATTATAGTTTCACTTATTCAGAAGAGCTGTGGCGCACCGCTACCCCCCCACCCCCCGCAAGTGTCGGATGTGTTTTTGAACAGAAGCATTTTAAAATGTCTCGAAACTACAGTTAACTTCATATTAATATTGTAGTGCATATGTTGTGTGTCCCGTGGGTCGTACAGTATCAGAAATCAAGAATAAATGGTTTGATCTGAAAATGGCTTCAAACAAACGTCTCGCCGCAGCACGGACAGGAGGTGGTCAAGGAATAGTCTGCGAGATGGATGGACAATAAATGCCACGCTGCAAGACGCGTGCCAACATGTTTTGCAGCACAAATGAGTCATGCGCGCACCTCCTGGTCAGCGCGCAACCACATTCTGCAGGTTATATTTCGAATCAGATATAATAATCTATTGCTCCGATGGTGTTTGGCACAAGATCAGTCTTAATTCGTACTTGTTCTGCGGCGGTGTATGGGGATTTTATGTACCTGGGTGTTAATATGAGGAGCGGCTTTGATGACCAAGGGGAGCGCACGACTCACTGAAGCCTGCGCGACACACCAGACAAATTAAACTTAAAATTATAATTCTAATTCAAACAGAATAACCTATTGTCAAGAATAATTATGGTGCGTGATTTTTTTAAACCCAAAATAT
The DNA here is from genome assembly GCA_038048925.1 of Garcialebias charrua. Classification (NCBI taxonomy): domain Eukaryota; kingdom Metazoa; phylum Chordata; class Actinopteri; order Cyprinodontiformes; family Rivulidae; genus Garcialebias; species Garcialebias charrua. The sequence continues at coordinate 21,089 of JBBPBX010049419.1, forward strand.
TTTCTAAATAACGAAATATGAAGTTATTCGTGGAGAAGATCCGTCTGGATGACAGCAGACTGACGCTCCTAAAATATACGACAGGTCCGGACCACTCGTAAATTTTGTTCGTATCTGAAAAAAATCCTAGGATACGAAAACATTGTTGAATGCCGCAAATGATCCTAAATCACTCGTACGCACAGTTTAAGAACAAATCTGTGCGTACGAACGGTTCGTGAATGAGGGCCAATGAGAGTGGTGAGCACTGTCCAAGGATGCTCTCGAGGGCACTGTAAGAGTTCTGATAAGGATGGAATAATCAACTATTTCCCTCCGGTGAGATCAATAAACGTTCTCGGGGGATGTCGGAGAATGGCCAAGGGCAATGCCTATGGGAATCCAAGAGAACTGAAATGAAATGTTTGAAGCTTGAGATGAACAGAAGGATCACTGCAGCATCTGCAGTATTGCGGACTCTGTGCTGGACCACTGAAGAGAGAGCTGAGCTGCAAGGTGAAGTTCTCTGATTACCGGTCAATCTGCATTCCTACTCCAACCAAGATGGCCGCGCTCAGAGCAGCCGCAGCTTCACGAGCTCCCGGATCATCTCTAGTTTTTAGTAATTTTAATAGTGTTTTTGTACCTGACTCTACGCGTTTTTTGCGGGTGAATTACAGCCGAACTGAACTGTTAAGAATCGGAGCGGATTTACCACAGGGCACAGCTGAAATCAGCAACGAACTCAAATCAGAGCTCGGAAGATTGGACCTGCTAAGAACGTCCTTCTGGAAACAGATGCGCTCGAGAGGAAAGAAAAGGAAGCGGTGCTCTCGTGGAAAGAAGAGAGGTTGCCGTGCAGGAATTATGACGAGACTGCGGGCAGACGCTAAAACCGGTAGACCCCCGATGCCGGCTCTTTTTCTGTCTAACGTGCGCTCGCTGGACAACAAGATGGATCTACTTCGTTTGAGAGTAACCACGTCGGAGGAGATGAGAAGATGCTCCGTGCTTTGTCTTACAGAAACATGGATCTCGGAGGACACTCCAGACTCTGTTTATGAGCTGGACGACCGGCTCTTCTTCAGAACAGACCGGTGCACCGAGACTACAGGGAAAACGCGAGGCGGCGGTGTCTGTATTTACGTACACAAAGATTGGTGCACGAACTGTTCCGTGATTAAAAGGCTTTGTTCAGCCGCCGTCGAGTTAATCACAGTTAGATGTAGGCCGCATTATCTTCCGCGCGACCATGCTGTGATTTTAATAACAGCTATTTACATAGCACCCGATGCTAATGCTAATGACGCCCAGGGAGAAATTCATGACTTACTCACCTCGCTGCAGTGTAAATATCCTGAGGGGCTTTTCATTGTTTGCGGGGACGTCAATCACGTTGATCTTCAAGTCTCCCTCCCAGCCTTCAATAAGAACGTCTTCACAGCTACGAGAGGAGATAAAACGCTCGACCAAGTCTTCACTAAATGTAAAGGGGGCATACACGGCGAAGACACGCCCACCGCTCGGAGCTTCCGATCACGAGTCTCTGATCCTGGCCCCAAGACAACTCCCCCCACTCAGGCGGTCCAAGCCGGAACAAAGAGAAATAACAATCTGGCCCCAAGATAGTTCCCCCATGTTGAGAGACTGTTTTGAGAGGACAAACTGGTCTGTTTTCAGAGAAGCAGCCACTGATGGAAGTTCAGTGGACATGGAACTGTACGCTTCCTCAGTCCTGGGTTACATCAGTACATGCTCTGAAAATGTATCTATAAAAAAATATGTGAAATCCTACCCGAACCGGAAACCCTGGTTAAATAAAGAAGTTCACGCCTTACTAGCAGCCAGGGACACTGCATTCAAGTCAGGAGATAAAGTGGAGCTGAGAAAGAGCAGGAATGAACTGAAGGATGGCATTAAGAAGGCCAAGGCCACGTATGCACAGAGGATCGAGGGACAGTTCACCTCACAAGACCCACGGAGCATGTGGAAGGGTATTAAATGCATAACAGATTACAAAGGCAAAAACAAACAATGCCCCAGGGACCCATCTCTGCCTGATGCCCTCAATAAGTTTTATGCACGTTTTGATGATAAGGAGAACATGTGTGTGGTATAGATGCCTCCTGTCCTGTCTGCTGTCAAAGTCAGCGGCGGCTGCCACTAGAGGGCCCCTCCTTGGAACTGCAGCTCTTCACCATTTGAAGATTTATTTATTTTTTATAAAGATGAAATAATAAAATAAAACTATTTCGAAATGTATGCATATATGTTTTTAGTTGTGTAGGATAAATATTTTATGAGTAATGATGAGTTGTTTGTTTCAAAAAACGTTTTCTGATTTTGACGTACTCCCGGTTCCCCGCTGGGCGCCGCCTACGGCTTTTCCATTTAATCTAATTATAACTAGCGCTAAGCGCATGCGCAGTTTATGTCCCATCTGTCCAAAACTATTGGACTGTTCAGGTTGCATTTTTCGCCGCCCGGAGGCTTGGACTCGTCTCGTGATCGCCGCGGTTCGCCAGCGTTTCCGGTTCGAGCCGAGGAGGGAGGGGGAGTGGGGAACCATCTCTGTTTACACAGTCAGAGCTGATCACACGCAACTAGCGACGTTGAAACAACAGTAATTATTAATGGTGCCTTTCTACACAGTTAAGCAAGTAATATTAAGTGAGTTTAATGAATCGCTAAGCGCACATGAACAAAGTTTGAGCTGATCTCATCTGTGTGCATGCCGTGGTGTCGTGTGTGTGTTGCGGTCAGTCACACAGTAGCTAGCTACTAGCTGTGCTTATGTTGTGGTGTACTGTACAACATTATAAAAGTTAGTTATAAACCCGAATGTCTGAAGACGACTCCTGTCTGTCCATCTTCAGCTCATGAACTGTTTACCCCTCAGAGTGTCTGTGTTAACTTACTTTTGTCTCATTTTGTTTCGTTTTGCAGCAGTTGCAAATTTTCTGATGAATAAATCTGAATGAATAAATAAACTTTAGTTTTAGTTTAGTTAAACTTTAGTTTCATTATAAGTTGTGCTGTTGTTTCAAAGACACTCTAAACTTAAATAAACCAAGTAGCAGAAAGATTTAGCATTAAATAGTTTGAATTTTTCATGTTATGAAACAGTGATTATATAATTATTTGAATTTAATTTTAATATTATAAAGATCACTGTGGATGGGATGCAATTGAAATAACCTGGATATTATTATTTATGTTGTATTAAGAAAGTTAAAATGTGATTACATATGTGTACACAAAGCACCTCAAGCAATGTGGAAAATGCTAAAAAAAAACATAATTAATGTGCCTTCTGTACTTTCTTTACAGAAAAAAATCCACACAACACCTTCATCTAGTAAATGTCTGATATTAATGTTGTTATTGATCTCAGGGATTCAGCCAAAACCAGGGCCAATCACTAACTACTGTACACCTATTGGCCCTCATTCACGAACCGTTCGTACGCACAGATTTGTTCTTAAACTGTGCGTACGAGTGATTTAGGATCATTTGTGGCATTCAACAATGTTTTCGTATCCTACGATTTTCTTCAGATACGAACAAAATTTACGAGTGGTCCGGACCTGTCGTATAATTTAGGAGCGTCAGTCTGCTGTCATCCAGACGGATCTTCTCCACGAATAACTTCATATTTCGTTATTTAGAAAATATTTTGGGTTTAAAAAAATCACGCACCATAATTATTCTTGACAATAGGTTATTCTGTTTGAATTAGAATTATAATTTTAAGTTTAATTTGTCTGGTGTGTCGCGCAGGCTTCAGTGAGTCGTGCGCTCCCCTTGGTCATCAAAGCCGCTCCTCATATTAACACCCAGGTACATAAAATCCCCATACACCGCCGCAGAACAAGTACGAATTAAGACTGATCTTGTGCCAAACACCATCGGAGCAATTGATTATTATATCTGATTCGAAATATAACCTGCAGAATGTGGTTGCGCGCTGACCAGGAGGTGCGCGCATGACCCATTTGTGCTGCAAAACATGTTGGCACGCGTCTTGCAGCGGTGCGCCACAGCTCTTCTGAATAAGTGAAACTATAATTAACACAGTACACTAAAATTAAAGATATTTGACCATCCGACACTTGCGGGGGGGGTAGCGGTGCGCCACGGCTCTTCTGAATAAGTGAAACTATAATGTAACACAGTACACTAAAATTAAAGATATTTGACCATCCGACACTTGCAAGGGGGTGGGGGGTAGCGGTGCGCCATGGCTCTTCTGAATAAGTGAAACTATAACACAGTTGTTTACACTAAAATTAAA
>JBBPBX010049420.1:0-25361 GCA_038048925.1 Garcialebias charrua
TGTTAGCTACATCAACAAGGAGCCCGTGAGCACAAAGAAAATCAGCCCCTAAAATAGGGACTGAGCTAGCAGCTACCACAAAGTTCCACTGGAAGTCCCGTTCATGGAAACACACAGTCACCAACCTTTCGCCAAACGTCTTGATGGGATAGCCGTTAGCCGCGGTTAGCTGCGGCCCGCAGCCTTCTGCCAACCTGTCGGAGCCAGTCGGGGGAACGAGGCTCTTCTGCGAACCAGAGTCCACCAGGAACCGCCTCCCCGACCTCGAGTCTTCAATGAAAAGCAGCCTTTCCTTGTCGCCAACGGCCGCGACTGCTAGCGGCTGCTGGCGTTCTCGTTTCCCTGCGGCTTGAAGCTGCACGGTGGGATGCATCGTCGTGCTTTGTCGCCAAAACGCTGGTGGTAGAAACAAAAGGTGGCTCCTGTCCGCCTGCGGGCGACCCCTGCTACGACCGATGGCTCGTCCGGCGCTGAGGGCGTTGCTTGAAGCTGAGGTGCTGCTGTAGATCCGTGGACCGCCGCCTGGGCCGCGAAAGTCCTCGCAGCCAGCAGTATGCGGTCGGCTTTGTGGGCCAGCGAGCGGTAATCCTTCTGCTGCAGAAACAAGGAGTTGGCCAGGGCGGTGCGCACTGGAGCCGGGAGCCGGCGGAGGAAGAGGTGGAGAAAGAGAAACTCACAGTCTGCTGATCCCCTCAAAGACAACATGCCTTCCATGAGCTCAAGAGCTGTGCCATCGCCCAAATCGGAGAGGGAAAAAAGTTTCTCGGCGCGCTTCGCGTCTGAGAGTGTGTAACGCTGCAGAAGGAGCTGCTTGAGGGCGTCGTATTTTCTTTGTGCAGGAGGGTCCTCGAGCAGGCTCATTACCCGCTGGGTGGACAATGGGTCCAGTGAAGCGACCACATGGTGGTATTTGGTGTCGTCTGCAGAAATCCCGCGAAGAGCAAACTGTGATTCGATGTGGGCGAACCACGACTGAGGTGCGTGCAGCCAGAAGTCCGGGATTTTAACGGCCACCGCAAAAGCGAGCGGGGCCGCCGGTGGAGGTTCCACAACCGCGGACAGCTGAAGAGAGCTGGCTGGACCTTCAGATGTCGTCATATTCAATTCACGTAGGTCACCAGTGTAGGAGGTGGTGAAGAGACGACACAGGAGACGGGATGTAGATCTTCACTTTTAATCAACTCCTACTAAACTGGCGGGAAACACCCAACACCGCCTTATATATCCAATACCACATCCGGTCCTCTGGACCTTTCACAATAAAACATCCTGTAATGCCTTCGGTCCACTGGGTGTGAGTAGAGCCCCCTAGTGGTCCACCACAACAGCAACATGAAAACAGATCAGCATCAGCACGATGTGATATTTTGCAGTGTTTATTCTTATTATTTATTTATTCATGAGTCTAACAGCCTCAGGGTAGAAGCTGTTCCTCAGTCTAGTGGTTCTACATTTGATGCTCCTCAACCTCCGTCCTGAGGGGAGTGGGGCAAAGAGTGAGTGTGCTGGGTGAGTGAGGTCTTTCATGATGCAGGTGGCTCTTTTCCTGCATCTGGAGGTGTAAATGTCTGTGATGGTGGGGAGACTGACTCCAACAGACTTCTGTGCAGCCTTCACCACTCTCTGTAGAGCTTTCCTCTCTGCAACTGTGCAGCCTCCATGCCACACATTGATGCTGGAGCACAGGATGCTCTCCACTGCACACCTGTAGAAGGAGGTGAGGACTGGGCTGCTCAGACCAGCTCGTCTCAGCCGTCTGAGGAAGTAGAGTCTCTGATGACCTTTCTTGATCAGGCTGGTGGTGTTGTTGCTCCAGCTGAGGTTATCATTCAAGTGTACACCCAAGTATTTGTAGCTGGAGACCACTTCCACTGCAGATCCACTTATGTTCAGTTAAATCGTTGAAAGCCCTTTATCTTATGCCTATTTGCCATTTCTGACTGATATGCCTCTAAACTTTTAGATGGCTCTGTTTGTGAAACAAAAGCCTTCAGCTGACAGAAAGTGGGAAGTGGTGAGTTTGTTTTTTTCTTTGTTTGTTTGTGGAGTTAGCATGCTAGCGCTAGCCTCCAGGTCATTGTATTGGACTCTGATGGCTTATTTACTCCTCATGCCGGGTACCGACCAAACGCGTTTTGGGCAGCGGAAGCGGCCGGTTTACATTGAAAGTCTATGCGGAGACGCGTCGAATCGTGAAGCGGCGCGGCGGCACGCGGCAGTTCCTTTCCGCGCACGCGCGCGTCCGAAGCAACCTACGCGTCGAGCAGCGTCGAGCCGCCAAGGGTCAAATATTTGAACTTTCGACGCTCGACGCATCGTAGCAACCAATCGGGAGAGACTCTGCTATGTGATGACGCAACGACGACGGGACTTTTTTTGGACTTTTTAAACTTACCCCATCGAGCCTCCATGAAGAAACCAGCCTCCGGTAAGAAACTTGGCATTTTTACAGTTGCTGCTGTCCGCTTGAGCGTACGATCACCCCAAACATAAAAAAAAAACACGTTTTAATCTCAACAAAGACTTTTGGAGCTGCAGTTCGGCTCGTAGAAAACCCACTCAAGTAACGAGGCTCACGTACAGCTGATTTCGTCTGCCCGGTGTACAAGAAACAACCGGAAAAGGAGCCAAACCCCCCTCCTCTGCCTCCTCCCAGGGCGCGTCATCAGACGCGTCTTCAGTGGCTGTGTGAAAGTGACGGCCAAAAGGGGGCGGCAGGAGCGTTTCGACGTGTTTGGTCGGTACCCGGCATCAGAGTCTGTTGTTAACTGTTGTCTCGTTTTGTTTTTAAGCAGCAGTTTCTAATGGTGTCATAATTTATGATGAATAAATCTGAATGAATAATGAATAAACTGTGGCTCTGTTCCACCCCTCTGTTTAAGTTGTGCTGTTGTTTCAGAGAAGCTATAAACTTAAATTAACCAACCAGCAGAAGGATTTATGTTAAGCATTAAATAGTACAGTATTGTGAAACAGTAATGTGAAATGTTCATGTTATGAAAGAGTGATTATATAATTTAATTTTAATATTATAAAGATAACTGGGGATGGGATGAAATTGAAATAACCTGGATATTATTATTTCTGTTGTGTTAAGAAAGTTCAAATGAGATTAGATAGGCCTACTTGTATGTGTACAAAGCACCTCAAGCAATGTGGAAAATGCAAACTGCATCATCATTAATATGCCTTACTTACTTTGTTTACAGAATAACTCTACTGTTCCATCTGGTCATGCCTGGACATTCTCTACAGCCAACGCCAGAAGCGGACCATCGACTCAGTATTTGTTCAGAGAATCATGCAGTAGTTCAAGACAACGTTAAAAAAATCAGGTAAATTAAAATGAATGCGTATGTTGTGCTGTTTAATATTACTGATATTTTGTTAATGTCTTATGATTGAACTACTGTGGTGGACCACTAGGGGGCTCTACTCACACCCAGTGGACCGAAGGCATTACAGGATGTTTTATTGTGAAAGGTCCAGAGGACCGGATGCTGTATGGGATATATAAGGCGGTGTTGGGTGCTTCCCGCCAGTTTTAGTAGGAGTTGATTAAAAGTGAAGTTCTGCAGCCTGTCTCCTGTGTCGTCTCTTCACCACCTCCTACACTGGTGACCCTCGTGAACTGAATATGTCGACATCTGACGCTTCAGCCAGCTCTCTACTGCTGTCCACGGCTGTGGAACCTACACAGGCGGCCCCGCTCGCTTTTTCGGTGGCCGTTAAAATCCCGGACTTCTGGCTGCACGCGCCTCAGTCGTGGTTCGCCCACATCGAATCACAGTTTGCTCTTCGCGGGATTTCTGTTGACGACACCAAATACCACCATGTGGTTGCTTCGCTGGATCCGCTGACAACCCAGCGGGTAATGAGCCTGCTACAAAACCCTCCTGCACAAGGAAAGTACGACGCCCTCAAGAAACTTCTTCTGCGGCGCTACACACTCTCAGAGGCGGAGCGCGCTGAGAAACTATTTTCCTTCTCCGGTTTGGGCGACGGAACAGCCCTCGAGCTCGTGGAGAGCATGTTGTCCTTGCGGGGATCAGACGACTGCGAGTTCCTCTTCCGCCACCTCGTCCTCCGCCAGCTTCCAGCTCCTGTGCGAACCGCCCTGGCCAACTCCCCGTTTCTGCAGGAGAAGGATTACCGCTCGCTGGCCGAAGAAGCCGACCGCATCATTCTAACCGCGAGGACCTTCGCGGTACAGGCGGTGGTCCCTGGATCTCCAGCAGCGCCCGAGTTTCAAGCAACGCACACAGCGCCGGACGAGCCAGCGGTGGTAGCAGGAGTCGCTAGCCGCAGGCGGGCAGGTCCCGCTCTTTGTTTCTACCACGCGCGTTTTGGCGCCAAAGCACGACGGTGCGTCCCGCCGTGCAGCTTCAAGCCGCAGGGAAACGAGACCGCCAGCAGCCGCTAGCAGTCGCGGCCGTTGGCGAGAAGGAAAGGCTGCTTTTCATCGAGGACTCGAGGTCGGGGAGGCGGTTCCTGGTGGACTCGGGGTCGCAGAAGAGCCTCGTCCCCCCGACTGGCTCCGACAGGTTGGCTGAAGGCTGCGGGCCGCAGCTAACCGCGGCGAATGGCTCTCCCGTCAAGACGTTTGGCGAAAGGTTGGTGACTGTGCGTTTCCATGAACGGGACTTCCGGTGGAACTTTGTGGTAGCTGCTAGCTCGGTCCCTATTTTAGGGGCTGATTTTCTTTGTGCTCACGGGCTCCTGGTTGATTTAGCTAACAGACGTTTGATCGACGCTGTGTCTTTTTCGTCACTGCCTTGTGAGACGCGAGGAGCTGGGCCTTTAATGCATGCTAACTTTTTAGCTTCGGGTAATGTGTTTCAGCGTTTATTGTCTGAGTTCCCCTCGCTGACTGTTCCTGATTTTGCAAACACAAACACACAACATGGGGTTGAACATTATATTCCCACAACGGGCCCCCCGGTGTTCGCACGTGCACGCCGCCTCGATGCTACTAAGCTAGCAATCGCACAGGAAGAGTTTGCTAACATGGAGCGTTTAGGCATCGTGCAGCGCTCAAACAGTCCGTGGGCCTCCCCCCTCCACATGGTGCCCAAGGCAGATGGCAAATGGCGTCCATGTGGGGATTTCCGCCGCCTTAATAACATCACAGAGAACGATCGTTATCCCATCCCCCACATCCAGGATTTTTCAGTGCACCTGGCTGGGACCTCCATTTTTTCTAAAGTAGATTTAGTACGGGGGTACCACCAGGTTCCTGTGCATGTGGAGGATGTCCCTAAGACCGCTGTTATCACGCCTTTCGGCCTGTTTGAGTTTTTGCGCATGCCTTTTGGTCTTAAAGGTGCAGCACAAACATTTCAGCGGTTGATGGATTCAGTCCTAAGGGGTCTGTCCTTCGTATTTGTGTACCTGGACGACATCCTGGTGGCTAGCAGCTCGGCTGAGCAGCACTTGTCCCACCTCCGTGAGGTTTTTCAGCGCCTGGCAGCACATGGCCTGATTGTAAATACAGCGAAATGCCAGTTTGGGCTGCCAGTCATTGACTTTTTGGGCCACCGCATTTCCGCAAGTGGCGCCGTCCCGTTACCAAACAAAGTGCAGGCGGTGTCAGATTTCCCACAGCCCTAGTCTGTTAAAGCGCTACAAGAATTTTTGGGAATGGTTAACTTCTATAACCTGATGCATGCTCAATAATCCAGGTAGAAAAATCTAAAAAAAGCTAAGTCTGGTCCTCTGGACATTCAAAAAACAAAAAAAAACAAAACAAAGCAAAAAATTGTAGAAACGTTTCGTCTTTCGTCCGAAAGACTTCCTCAGTCTGAGGTGCTGGGTTCAGCTCAGTCTTATAAAGCATCAACATCATCAGGTCAGGACTCTGCAGTCTACACTCATCTCCAGGCCAGCGGTCACTCTTTCAGGGATGAAGATGTTCACATCCTTGATAGAGAGGAACGATGGTTTGAGAGAGGAGTAAAGGAGGCCATCTTTGTGAAAAGAAACCGCCCATCATTAAACAGGGGTGGAGGCCTCCGAGTTCAACTGTCCCCCTCCTACAATGCTGTGATTGCTGGTATCACTCAGCCCTCTGTGAATAGCAAACAACCATCAGGGTGCTAACGATCCATTGTTAGGCTGATGGTCCTCCTTGATCATGTGAGCAGCTGGTTTCAGGCTGTCATCAGCCAACTGGTTGTGTAACACTGTGAGAGGGTGCTATTTATAAGACTGAGCTGAACCCAGCACCTCAGACTGAGGAAGTCTTTCGGACGAAAGACGAAACGTTTCTACAATTTTTTGCTTTGTTTTGTTTTTTTGTTTTTTGAATGTCCAGAGGACCAGACTTAGCTTTTTTAGATTTAACTTCTATAACCGTTTCCTCCCCAGGGCAGCACAACTGCTGCGTCCGCTCTATGGAGCGCTGAAAAAGAAAAAGCCCAACGACAGCGTGGACTGGACACCAGAACGCCTACAGGCATTTGGTGATGCTAAAGCTGCACTGGCCACTGCTGCCCTTTTGGCCCATCCATCCCCAGCGGCGCAAATAGCTTTAACAACCGACGCATCTGATGTTGCGGTGGGGGCTGTGTTAGAACAGCAGGTTTCCGGGGTTTGGCAGCCGCTTGCATTTTTCAGCCGTACGCTGCGGGACAATGAGCTGAAATACAGTGTTTTTGACAGAGAGTTGCTGGCGCTTTACCTGGCCACACGCCATTTCAGGTTTTTCCTGGAGGGCCGCCGGTTCACTGCATATGTTGACCACAAACCCTTGGTGTTTGCGATGTCAAAAATTTCTGACCCCTGGTCTGCTCGCCAGCAACGCCACCTCGCAGCGGTGTCTGAATTTACTACAGACATTCAGCATGTGGCTGGAAAATCCAACGTGGTGGCCGACTGTCTCTCCCGGGTGCTGATCTCTCCCGTGTACGTTGGCATCGATTTTTCTGCTATGGCTGCGGACCAACGTAGCGACGCAGAAATACTCGAGCTCCAGTCCGGCCCCACAGGCCTCGAGTTGGAGGAAAGGCAGGTGAATGACGGAGGTCCTCTCCTGCTCTGTGACGTATCTACAGGCAGGCCCCGCCCCCTGGTTCCAGTTTCATGGCGACGCCGCGTTTTTGACTCCTTACATTCCCTTTCTCACCCAGGTGTTAGAGCCTCTGTGAAACTGGTCAGCTCAAAGTTTGTTTGGCCCGGTCTGCGTAAAGCAGTTAAGGAGTGGGCAGCAGCGTGTGTCCCATGCCAGCGTGCTAAGGTTAACAGGCACACCAAAGCACCTTTGGAACCTTTCTCCATCCCAAGTCGGCGGTTTGATCATGTGCACGTAGACCTGGTGGGCCCTCTGCCTCCATCACAGGGTTTTACTCATCTGCTGACTATGATAGACCGGACCACCAGGTGGCCTGAGGTGGTTCCTCTGACGTCCACAACATCTGCAGTGGTGGCCCGGGCTTTTTTGTCTACCTGGGTTGCACGTTTCGGCCCCCCTTCAGACATTACATCGGACAGGGGCCCGCAGTTTGTTTCTGAGCTTTGGTCTACCATGGCCAAGGGTCTGGGGACTAACGTTCACAGGACCACCGCTTACAACCCCCAAGCTAATGGTTTGTGTGAACGGTTTCACAGGTCATTGAAAGCTGCACTTCGTGCTGCATTGACCGGTGACAACTGGATTGACCGTCTTCCCTGGGTTTTGTTGGGGTTGCGTACCGCAACCAAAGAGGACCTGAGCTCTTCCCCGGCTGAACTGGTTTTCGGTCAGCCTGTGCGCGTCCCCGGTGAGTTTTTACCTGAGGTACCCTCACCACAGTTCGCTCCACCGTTGCTCCATCTTTCACCTCAGGAGGCCCCTTTTCGTGTCCCCGGTCCGGTACACCATTGTTTACCGCAGTCATTTGTCCCTAAGAGTCTGGAGTCCTCTAAATTTGTTTTTGTCAAACACAATGCACACAGGACACCACTACAGCCTTTGTATGATGGACCGTTTCGAGTTCTTCAACCAGGTCCGAAACATTTCCTTTTGGATTTAGGGGGTCGTACTGAGACTGTCTGTATTGATAGGCTTAAACCAGCTCATGTTATGTCAGATGATCAGGTTGTTACGGCCCAAGCTCCTCGCAGGGGCAGACCTCCATCCACATTGTTAACGGACGGCGGTCCTTCTTCCGGAAACTCTCAACGTCCATTGGAGCCCGAATCTTCTGCAGACCCTCCTCGTAGCCCTCCACTTCATCAGACTGGTTCTGCAGGGCCCAGGTTCAGCCGTTCTGGTCGTTTGATCAAACCTAAAATGCGGGACTAGTGATGGACCTTACTGGGTGTTCTGGGGGGGCGTGTGTGGTGGACCACTAGGGGGCTCTACTCACACCCAGTGGACCGAAGGCATTACAGGATGTTTTATTGTGAAAGGTCCAGAGGACCGGATGCTGTATGGGATATATAAGGCGGTGTTGGGTGCTTCCCGCCAGTTTAGTAGGAGTTGATTAAAAGTGAAGTTCTGCAGCCTGTCTCCTGTGTCGTCTCTTCACCACCTCCTACACTACGTCACATTTCTTGTTATTTTACCTGGTGACTAAAGATGAACACTGTTATGGTCCTGTTCAGAGACTCCCTCTACTCTTTGTGGAGAACACTGTGGTAGTGTATACCAGATGGCCAAGAAACGCCGCACACTGGGCCCTGGTGAACGTCAGAGGACAGCTACAGAGGTGAGAGAAGCTAAATGCATGATGTAGGTCTTTTACAATGTTTTTCATCATAGTAATTCTGTATTGTGAAAAAGTGAGGAACACACCTTAATTAAAAGAGTCCCTATATAATATAATAGTCTACTTCTTTATAAGTGCAATGTGAATTTGAATTGTTGCTATTAAATTAACACATATACTCATAAAATAAATGGTTTTTATATGTTAAATAATTAGAGAGCTGACTAATAGCCATTTCCCTATCCTTTTGACTACTAGGAAAAATAAATATTGTCCATGTCCAATATTTTATTATTATTTAAATGGAAGAGAAAGGTGCCAAAACCCACCCTTTCATTTTTAGCATAATTGAAAAGCACTAAATGTCCTCTGTAGACCTTGTAAATATTATAATTACATTTTCATTTGTTATTACTTTATTTTTGTACCTTTTATTATATGCTTTAGTATTTTTTGTTTGTTCTTTGTTATTTTAGTGAGTCAAATTGGTTCTTCTCATCTTGAGCATTTAATTGTACTGTTGACCTTGATTTAATCTGCATTTGATAAATTAACACGATTAGAACTTGGATCTTTTTTTTTCTTTTTTGAGAAATAGCTCCCCCTGGTGGACATTTCATGAGCCGCCACTGTGCAGAACCTTTAGTTCCGGGTTTTTGTTTCTGGTAGGAAGGAGTTTTAGTTACACGCCTGCACTGAGCAACAGACCTGACATTTCCTGTAGTACATCAAGGATGGTAGTATTATTAGCTGAGAGGTAGGTCACATGGGTAAGAGTAGGCTGTCCTATGAGGAGGTGACGACACCAACGGGGTTACCATGAGCTAGCCTCTGAAGATGCATTGTGGGACGAGCTGTTAGACAGAGCCTGCTTCAAACCTTTGAATAACGTAATGTAACACCGTGATGATTTATTTTGGCATTTCATTTAATGTGATGAAATTCAAGGGCAGGTATGTATTGATGTTACTATGTCTTTAAGAGATAGTTCTTCTTTGGTGGTTTTGGTGTGTGGTGTTCGTGTTAAGCGGGGGAAAAGCCGCAGATGCGGGCTGAGGCTGTATTGTAATGAAGTTGTAACGAAGGGCTGATTAAACGTTCAGACAGTCAAGCTATTCCCTCTCAGTGTGTTGCTCTTCCTCCACCCACGACCTCTGGATATATTGGTAACACTTTTTCACCTCATATCACGGTGTTACACTGGTGGCAGCGGGTTTGTGGACGCTTTCAGCGATTGGAGTGGTGAGCACATGCTAAGCATTCTAGCCATATACTGTAGCTAACGTTGCACATGCTGACAGGCGCGTTTAGCGGCTGCTGAGGACAAACTTTTCTTTCTTCTCCATCTTTTTCTGCTGCCTGTTACAAGGACCATGGAGAGTAATTTTTGGGAACAATTACCTTTTAATTCTGCTACTGGCCGTAACAGGCCACAGTGCAGCTACATCTTTGTGGGGGATGGAAAAGAGGATTTTTCTAAATGGTGCAGACGTTTTGAAGTGACTGTTGAAGCTGATCCTGATGCTAATGAGGATAGTTTGGCGAAACTGTTGCCTGCGTACTTGGGGGGCACTGCTTTTAGTTTCTGGGACAGTCTATCTGATGCAGTTAAAGCGGACTATTCAGCCACAAAGGAGAAGCTGAAGAGCGTTTTTGGACAAACTGCCTATTTGTCAACTTTCCAAAGCTACATTAATGCACGCAGTCGCCTTCCTGGTGAAGCCCTACCTGTGTTTGCTGCAGAGATTTGCCGTTTGGTCGAGGAAGCTTTTCCAACTTATGGTGATAATGCTAAGCAGGGAGAAAAATTTAGACACTTTTTTGCTGGACTTGACCCATACCTTTAACTGTGATGTCATGAGCAGGGTGTTAAAACATTGGAGACTGCACTGTAGTGCAAACAAACAGTTTGCTATGCAAATTGAAACTGCTCACCAAGCTAGTAGAGTGTTCACATCCCCGGCTCCTGTGCAGTCTTTTTCTACACCAGCTTACCCTGCTGTCTCACCTGGGTGGTCTACTCAGCTCCCTTCACCTGCTCTTCAATGAGTCCACTTGGCTACTATGGATGATTTCAAGAAAATGGCAAAGACGATCAAAATACTGTCAGACAAATTTCAACAGCTACAAATGACGGTTGACCGCCAGCATGAGGATGCATATTGCTAGGACAGGTGGGATTATGGATTTCGTCATCGGAGCTCCGCTTCGGCTGGACGAGGTGAGGGCAGATATTCATCGGACGGCTACCATCTGTCACCTCCACGGCACCGAGACTCATCAAACGACCGGAATACACTTCGCCACAGCTCCTTCCGGACATCATATGACAAGGAGGAACACAATCAAAGGGATCCACCTTCTCGATCCGGCTCATTTGAACACTACTCGCAGGGCAACAGCGCTTCCAACAGAGGCTACGCTAGCCGTGGTCGCTCTCCTGACCGCTATGAAAGTGGGCGCCTTCATCGCTCTCCCACTCCTGGGCGGGTACGGTTCAGGTCACCTTCATGTCAAAACCAGGAGCAGGAAAACTACAAGTAGCTGACAATGAGGGCAGATTGTCAGCTACCAACTCCTCCTTGGCCCAGATGGACAACGACATTCATTCTGACACAGGTGCTAGTGACATCTCATGTGTGGCTGATGTAGACAAAAGATATGTGTCAGTTGTTATTGAGGACACTGTAGTACATGCTTTTGTTGACACAAGGGTTGATTTTTCAGTCATTAGTGAGGCTTTTAGAATGGCTACACCTGCTCTTCAGAGAAAACCCATTATAAAACGGTTTATTCCTCTCACTGGGGTCACAGGTGATCCTCTTGACTCGGTAGGTTCCATTTATGTGAATTTAAGTATTGCAGGTAAGCCCATGACACATACTCTGCCACTCCATCACCCCATCCACTCCAAGTCAGTTCACTGAAGCTTTTAAGAGCACTGACTTATAATCTGCTGTCAGCTTGGACCTATCTCTGCATCCAGAAGAATTCATCACCTCCTTCCATCACACCTACACAAAGATCTTGGACTCCATCGCTCCTCTCAAACAGGCTTATTCAAAGATCAAACCACCTCCATGGCTCAACGAAACAACGCGGGCTCTTCGACAACGCTGCAGGAAAGCTGAGCGAAAATGGAGGAAGGACAGACTTCATGTGTCCAAGGGAATACTGAGAGACTGTCTCTGGGAATATCAACAAGCTGTTAAGCACGCCAAGTCGCAATACCTCTCCAATTTAATCTCCACCAGCTGTAACCTGCCGAGGACGCTATTTAGCACAATTCAGTCTGTCATCAATCCTTCTGTCAATGTTCTGAAAACTGCCACACAGTCTACCTGTGATGACTTTCTGAGCTACTTTGTCAACAAAATTGACTCTATCAGGCAGAACATTGTCAGCCCATCCAACACTGTCCAATCATGTGCATCTGCAATAACCACCGCTGTTTTTGACCAGTTCGACCTGGTTTCACTGCCTCCTCTCATCAAGGTGGTTTAGCAGATGAAACCAACAAACTGTTCTCTTAACATCATTCCCTCAAAAATGTTCAAACAGTCATTTGATGTAATTGGTCCTTGTGTTTTGACATTCATTAACAGTTGTCTAACTTCAGGTTTTGTACCATATGCTTTTAAACATGCTGTGGTCAGGCCCCTTCTCAAAAAAACAGGCTTAGATCCTACAGCTCTCTCTAATTTCAGGCCAGTTTCCCATCTGTCATTTTTATCGAAGGTCCTAGAAAAGATTGTTTTTATTCAACTTCAATCTTTTCTAGAACACAACAGCCTGTTTGAAAAATTTCAGTCTGGTTTCAGAGCCCGTCACAGCACTGAATCAGCACTGCTCAAAGTGCAGAATGATCCTTGGATACAAAAAAAAATGTTCTGCTGGTGATGTTAGATCTTTCAGCAGCTTTTGACACCGTAGACCATCAGGTACTACTAATAATAATAATAATAATAATAATAATAATAATAATGAATTCCATTTATAATGCACTTTTCATTAATAAAAATCTCAAAGTGCAAGGTACTAATCAAACGATTGTCTCAGCAGGTTGGCCTCCAGGGAGCTGTGCTTGAGTGGTTCAAATCATACCTAACCGGGAGAACTTTTTCTGTCATGATAGGTGATTTGTCCTCCTCTTCATCAACCCCTCTGACCTCTGACATACCACAGGGATCCATTCTGGGGGCAGTTCTCTTTTCTCTCTACATGCTGCCATTAGGATCAATCATTGCACGCCATAATCTGTCTTTTCATATGTATGCAGACAATCTACAAATCTATCTGCCGGTCACTCCCAACCCCTCACTCAGTTCAAACACTATTGTCAACTGCTTAAATGACATTAGGCACTGACTCTCTCAAAACTTTCTCCACCTCAATACTGATAAAACCAAATGCATTTTATTTGGTGCACCCGGTGACACCAGCAACATCCTTCCCAGTCCCAGTTTTGGTTTCCCCCTCCCCCACTTCAACCACGTGGTCAGAAATCTTGGAGTGCAGCTTGATTCCAACTTAAAGCTTGATAAACAGATCAGTTCTGTTGTCAAGACCAGCTTCTTTCAGCTCTGTCTGCTCTCTAAAGTCACTCCTTAGCCGTAGTGATCTGGAGAAAGCCATACATGCCTTTGTGAGCTCCAGACTTGATTACTGTAATGCTTTGTACGTTGGAATTAATCAATCTTCCATCTCCCGTTTACAACTTGTACAGAACACACGAAAATATGAGCACATCACTCCTGTCCTGTCCTCTTTACACTGGCTCCCGGTTCAGTTCAGGATACAGTTCAAGCTTCTGCTGTTTGTTTTTAAAGCTCTGAATGGACTTGCACCTCTCTACATCTCTGAACTTTTGAAAGCCCATCAGCCCGGCAGAGCTTTACGATCTGCCAGTCAACACCTGCTGGAGGTACCTCGCTCAAGGTACAAACAATGGGGAGACCGGTCCTTTTCTGTTGCCGGCCCAAAAGCCTGGAACAGCCTCCCCCTTGAGCTGTGTGCCACCTCTGATCTGATTCTGTTCAAAACCAGACTGAAGACCCACTTGTTTAAAAAAGCTTTCAGTCTGTAACTTTTATTACTTTTGGTATTTAATATGTAGCATTTTTATTTCCATTGCCTCCTTTTATTGCTGTTGCTTTTATTTTATTTTCACTGATTTATTGTACCGGTTTTTATATTTTCTGTCCTGCTAAGCACCTTGGTCAATGCAAAGCATTGTAGGAAGGTGCTATACAAATAAAGTTTATTATTATTATTAACTCTTCATCTGTCATGACCTGGATGACGTTGGTATCAATCTAAATAAGGACAATAAAAAAAATATTTATTTTAAACTACAAAAATGGAACTAGAATAGCATGCACATTATTTGAATAAAATTAGATAACACTGCTAGACACATGCTTTAAAAAACGGTATTTTTTGAAATACTGATTTTTTTTCAGCTAGTACCTTCTCTCTCAGCATGGTCTCGATAGTTCCCTTTCAGTTCGGTCTCTCGGTGCAACATACTTGCTATGGGAATTGCGCCCCCGCGCAATTACCTGAAGGAATACATTCACGCCTTTTACGGCGGGGGCGTCACCCCACGCCAGAGGTACCGCCCTTTAGGTACTTAGGCGACTGACGCCCCTCCAACTGTCTCTTTTTGCCCTTCACCTAGCAAAACCTGAACTACCTCTCTTCGCGGGACTTCTCTGCTGCTTCATCGCTCAACTTTAGGTGAGCTCGCTCCCTGCACAGAGCACACAGAGAATTTTTTCCCTACGTACTGCTGGACTAGCAAAAGCTAGTCTAGCACATTTCTATAACGTCAAATTTTTTTTCTCTCCTCTCTCTACAGGTTGCTTCACTCAATGGCGTTATAACTACGCCACAACCGCTACCCCGGCTAACATACCTAGCGGGCTAGCCAGCAAAAGGGACACGACGGAGGAGACACTTGAACAACGAAGAAAAAGGATTCTGGAAGGTCTCGCTCGCCCTCGGAGAAGGGAAATCGAAAGACAAAACTTCAAAGGAAAACCAACGGGACGGCGAGCCCAACCTCACACGTCTGTCCCAGCGGCTGTGGATTTTCCCTCGCAGCGACGGACACCCATGAGGCCTGTCCAGTCTGCCTGGGTATATTTCATGCAAGACAAGCACTGGACGCGCCCGATTCTTGTCCACACTGCAGCCAGATGCTGGATGTGGTGCTACGGCATCGGGTGGATCTCGTGGCTAAGGCCATGGGAAGCTCAGCTGGGCCACAGGACCTAGACACCACGGAGACCCTCACTCCGACCCCAGAGCTCGAACACATGGCTCTACATGACAGCACGCACGTCGAATGGGGCAACAGCCCTGATCCGCTTGCTTCCATGGTGGACCTAACAGTCGAGTTCGACACCAGAGGCATGATGAATGAAGACGAGATCTCCATCTCAGCCTCGGGCGAATTTTCAGCGGAGGAACCAGAACTCGAAATCGAGGATCCGGGAGAGGACCTCCCCAGGACCCAGATACCGCCGCTCCCTGAAACGGACTTCTCCATCCCGGCCCTGTTTGATCTGTGCCACAGCGCAGAGGACGCGCTGAACATCCCCTGGCCGGAACCCCGGCCTCGCCAACAGGTCATGAGGCTGGCGGGGAACTATTTTTATTCAAAACAGCAGGTTGCAACGAGGCAAAGGATGCCCGTGTTCCCAGACTTCCTCACGGAACTAACCCGCACTTGGCCTCAGCCACGAGCGCCCTTGCTCCTTCCTCTCTCACAATTCCTCGACGTGGAAGGCATGGATCAGGTGGGAATAGCCAACGCGCCTCAGATTGAGGACACACTGGCGTCCCACCTAGCTCCCAAGTCATCAGGAACAAAACCGACTCTCTCCAGCAAAGCTTGCAGAGCCTCAGCGTCGCTTCTCGAGAAGTGCTACAGAGCTCAAGGACTTGCGGCGCACGCTATGAACGCATCCGCGATGATGCAGGCTTACCTTGCAGAAAAACTCCAACAACTACAAGAAACCTCGGATAAGCAAGCTGCTACCGAATTACTGGACGAAGCCCGCAGAGCTACAGACTTCGTTCTCCGTATGATGGGGACAACTGCTGTGGCTCAGGTCAGAGGTATGGCGGAAGTGGTCATCGCGATCCGCCACCTGTGGATGACGTTGACGGATTTACCGGAGGGACAAAAGGTGCCTTTTCTCCACCACGCGATAGAAGCGGAGGGACTTTTTGGCCAGACTTTGGAGCAAATCCAAACCAAGCTGGACCAAAGGCGCAGGCAGCTGAAGCCCTCAGGGTGGGCATTCCTCATTGGAGTCCCCCCCCCCCCCAGAGAGCCATCTGGAGGCAGACCTGCACAGCTGCTGCACCACTCGACGACGTGTGCGCCACCGCAGAAGCGGAAGGCATACAATACAATACAACTTTATTTATAAAGCACTTTAAAACAACACCGTTGGCCAAAGTGCTGTACACCAACACAGACAAGCATACAACTATAAACTCAACAAATACCATAAAAGTGATGAATTACCAGATCAAACAGCAAACAGTAAAAACTATAAAAGAAAAACTTAAAAACCATAAAACCAACATTTCAAGCTGTGTTAAAAGCCAAAGAGAAAAAATGTGTCTTCAGAGCAGATTTGAAAACAGGAAGTGAGTCAGTTTGTCTGACACGCAGAGGCAGCTCGTTCCACAGTTTAGGGGCAGCGACTGAGAACGCTCGGTCACCTCTCAGCCTCCTGTTGGACTTTGGGACGACCAGCAGCAGCTGATCTGCTGACCTCAGAGAGCGTGAGGGAATGTACAGCTGGAGAAGGTCGGACAGATACTGTGGGGCGAGACCATGAAGACATTTGAATACAAACAAAAGAACCTTAAAATTAATCCGGAAACAAACTGGGAGCCAGTGTAGTGATTTTAAGACAGGGGTGATGTGTTCACATTTCCTGGTACCAGTTAAAAGGCGAGCAGCAGAATTCTGAACCAGTTGAAGTCGGGTCAGTAATGACTGGCTCAGACCAACGTAAAGTGAGTTGCAATAGTCCAGACGAGTTGTAATAAAAGCATGGATTAAAATCTCAAAATGACGTTGTGACAGAAATGGTTTCACCTTGGCCAGTTGTCTCAGGTGATAAAAGCTGGACTTGACCACATATTTAATCTGAGCATCCAGTTTAAAATCACTGTCCAGCCTTACACCTAGGTTAGTTGCTGTCTCAGTCAGATGTTGTGTTAAAGGACCCAGATCAGCATGAACAGTGGAACCCTCACTTGGCCCCCACCTCAGTCTTTTTCTCGTTAAAATGTAAAAAGTTGTGCGACATCCATGCTCTGATTTCAGCCATACAATCCAGAAGTTGGTTCAGGGAGTATTGTTTACCTTGTTTCAATGGAACATAAATTTGGCTGTCATCGGCGTAAAAATGAAAAGAAATACCATGTTTCCGGAGAATATGTCCCAGAGGTAGTAAATATAGGGAAAACAGAAGGGGGCCAAGTATAGACCCCTGAGGTACTCCACATGTGAGAGGTGTTACAGAGGACTCCACAGAACCCAGACGCACACAAAAGCTTCTCTCTGTTAAATAGGATCTAAACCACTGTAGAGCAGGACCCTGAATGCCCACCCAGTTCTCCAGGCGAGACAGGAGGATGTGATGGTCCACCGTGTCGAAGGCAGCAGTTAGGTCCAACAGCATTAAAACTACACAGTGACCAGAGTCTGTGGCTAAGAGAACGTCATTACAAACCTTCAACAGTGCTGACTCAGTACTGTGGCGAGTTTTAAAACCGGATTGAAACAGTTCAAGAAGGTTGTGGTTGTTTAAGTAAGCAGTTAACTGGTTGTACACAATTTTCTCCAAGATCTTTGAAACAAAGGGCAGTTTTGAAATAGGCCTAAAATTGGACATGTCTGTGGAGTCGAGACCGGGTTTTTTAATCAGTGGAGTCACAACTGCATGTTTAAAACTTGGAGGTACCTGTCCACTTGCCAAGCTAACATTTATGATTTGGGACACAGAAGGAGCCACCGTGTGAAAAACCTCTTTAAAAAGACGAGGTGGGATGGGATCATTTGGAGACCCAGCAGACTTCATATGGTCAGTGATGTCTTTTAAAAAAGGCAGGGTGACGAGCTCAAACTGCTTGAAAACAGCAGAGCATGTAACAGAGATGGAGGGGTCACAAGAAGGAGGGCTAATGAGAGCTCTAATGTTTGCAACCTTGTTGGTAAAAAAGCTCAGGAAGTCCTCACACACTTCAGCTGAGCTCTCCGGGCTGGCTGATTGTGGGGCCTTAAGAACAGAGCTGATGGTTTTAAAAAGCACACGTGGATTGTTAGAGTTGGTGGAAATTATGTCGGAGAAATATTTGTTTTTTGCTGCTCTAACAGTGGACTGATAGAAACGCCAGCTGTCCCTCAGTGCTTGGAATGACACCTGCAACTTATCCTTCTTCCATTTTCGCTCAGCTTTTCTGCACTGGCGTCTGGCAGCACGTGTGACATCATCAGTCCAGGGGTCAGGCTTCGGTCTGGAAGCTCTCATCTTTAATGGAGCCACAGCATCTAAAACAGACTGACAAGCCGAGTTAAAATGAGAGGAGAGAGCCTCAACATCTGAACAAGGACCCACAGGATCTCTGGAGCTGCTGGCAGAGCTAAAAGCTGCAGAGAACTGAGCAGCAGTGGAAGAGTTAATGACCCTGCAGGGCTGTGCAGGAGCGCGAGGTTTGACTGAGTGACAGAAGAGTGGCATGTCAAACACAACAGGCCTGTGGTCTGAGAAGGCAGCATCACAAACTTCCAGATTAGAAACATTAAAACCATGAGCTAAGACTAGGTCTAAGGTGTGATTACGGTCATGTGTTGGACCAGACACAAACTGAACAAAATTAAATGAATCAATCAGCTGTAAAAACTCTTTGACCAACGGTTTATCAGCACAACACACGCTGATATTGAAATCTCCAGCCAAAAGGATTTTGTCATATTTAAGCAGCACTCCTGCCAAAAAGTCAGCAAAGTCAGTCAGAAAGTCCTTGTTGTATTTTGGAGGTCGGTAAATAACAGAACACAACACCGGGTGTGAGGATCCAAGCTCAAATAAGCTGAGCTCAAAGCTGGAATAAAATGTTAAAGGAGTGATTTGTTTACAGGGATAGCTCTCTCTGTAAACAGTTGCTATTCCTCCTCCACGACCTGTCGTCCTGGGAGAGCTGAAGAAAGAACAGTTCAGTGGCAAGAGTTCACAAAAAGCACTGGAGTCATCAGAAGTTAACCAAGTTTCAGTTAAAAATAAAAAATCCAGACTGTGGGAGGAGAAGAAATCCTTCAGAATAAAAGTCTTGTTTGTTAGTGATCTAACATTAACCAGGGCCATGTGAACATGAGATGGAGCGGATGGAGGAAGAGCCTCGGCAGAGAGCCCAGCCGAACCAACCTTGCTCCGAGCACGCATGGAGCAAAAACAGGTTTGTCCCACGCCAAGCGACCAGGCATAGGGCCTCCTTGGCGAGCCGGGACACTCGTCAAAAATGTGCCTGATGAACCAGGCCCACGTTTACATTTTAGACGACCTCCCGCCCACGCGGTAACGGAGTGTTCGCACCTTGTTCAGACTTTATTTGTAGCAAAGTACAAATGGCTGATAATGTTAACAGTACGGGCCTCTCTGGCCTGTCAGCCGTCATAAAGGGGGGGGGCACATCCCCCTCCCTCATGGCTCATTGGGTGCCAGCCTATTCAATAAGCCCCAGCAGGGTGCCTCAGAACCTGTCTCCAGAAGACAGACCCAGAGGCGTCTGTGAACAGACCCTCCACCTTTCGCGGAGACAGATGGGAAAGGGCAAGTGTCCCAGCCCCCGTACCATTATGAGCAAGGGGCCGGCTAATACACTAACCAGACGAATACGTGACAGGTTCGTACCACAGGAGAACACGTCGGATGCTCCAAGGTAGACACAATTTTCACACCCTCAAAGCAGTGGCTGTGATCACGTTACTGTGTGTGTAAAAGGATAGGAGTCGAACCAGAATTTTCCTCCTGATTTTGAAAGGAAACTGGGCTCCTTATCAACAAATTATCTTGAGTCTGCCGGTCACAAAGGACCATCCTCATGTTCACACGTTGCTGCTGCTCCTTTATTATTCATGAAGGACACGCAACACTCGAGCGATAGAAGAGCAGCACGTGATTTTCCTCACTAAGCTGCATCAAACTTGCTCCCACGCAACAGTACTGTATCCCACTGGGTGGGACAACAATTGGAATCAGGAGATCTGCTCGTTTACAGAAGCAGCAACCCCTCAATCCAATAAATCCTGTTTTGGAGGGAAACAGTAGCTTTCCTGTCCCGACTCAATCTAATAAAATTAATAGACTCCATCTGTCTTCGAGGAGACTCGATCAGGGAAGTCTGTTAACACATCAACGTGGAGGCCCACTCCCCAAACTGGTTGACCCTCAAAGACTCACACAGGAAGTCGCAGCCCAGCTGTTTAGGCCAGGATTTGGAATTAATTCCAGCCTGTTAGCTGAAAAGGACAGGCTTATGGCTTCGGGCCTGCCTGAGAATGTGGTGAAAACCATACAAAATGCCCGTGCCGGGTCAACACAGTCTCTATATGCACAAACGTGGCGCATCTTCGAAGCCTGGTGCTCAGAAAGAAATATAATTTCTTATGCTTGCGACCTGGCTCAACTACTAACTTTCCTTCAGGATTTACTGGAAAAGGTTTGTTCTGATTCAACGATTAAGGTGTTCCTTGCAGCTATCTCTGCCTTTCACGAGGGCTGGGGACATAAGACTCCTGGAGCATATCCAATCATAATGAGATATATGAAAGGTGTGCTTCGAACCAAGCCACCGAGCAGGACCTTGACCCCTGGTTGGGATCTTGGCCTGGTCTTGGGGGCTCTTTGTGACCCGCCATTTGAGCCTCTGAGCGAGATTAAGATAGATCTTCTATCTTATAAAACTGCTTTTCTCCTGGCTCTTTGCTCGGCGAAACGCGTGGGTGACCTCCATGCATTGTCTGTACACCCAATGTGTACCAGATTCGACCCTGATGGGTCAAAGGTCACACTAAGGCCTAATCCCGCATACACTCCCAAGGTCTGGCTCTGAACCATAGGAGTCTAGACTTTGATCTCTCCTCCTTTCCACCTGCTCCTGTCCTCACTCAGGAACAGGAAAGGCTACAGGCTCCTTGCCCAGTGAGGGCTTTACGCACCTTGATGGAGATGTTCAATATTTATCATCTAAAACTAATGCCCCTTTTCCACTACCGGCCCAGAGCGGCCCAGTCTGGTCCGGTCTGGTCCAGTTAGGATCGGCTCACATGCACGGTTTTGTTTCCATTCACTTACTGCAGCCCTTCTGTGGGCGGGGTGTAGAATCTCACTCGTCCTACCACGTGGTGGCGGTAGTGTTACCTCAAGCTATTTACTAGCCACCACTAGACGTTAGAAGAAGAACACCCTGCAGAACCTTGTCTCACCACCTGTTGGCGGTAATGTCCCTTGAGCTATTTAATGCTCTGATCTTACTTTATAGACTTTTCAGCTTGTTTTAAACCCCTGTGTTTTCCATTTTGTTTCTTTATAATAAAGATTATTCTCATATATGCACAAGGTTCCTGTTAACATTGCTTAACACATTGATCACACTGCCCTGTAATCAGTTAAACTATTTTTACAGTAAGGTAATATTAAATGTTTGTATTTCATTAAATTTAAACGGTAATATTTTGTCAGGGCTAATTCAAAGTCAAATGCAAATGGATAATTTGGTTTAAACTGTCCCATAAACATTAAAAGCATGTTTCTTTAAACGTAAAAACAAAGTATTAATAATTAAATGTTTGTTGATCAGGAAACTCGTTTGGGCATCCAAGAACAGCTTCATCGGGGGTTGATGGCGACGTCTGTGCATCCTTGGAAAAGATGCTGCACCCACAACCCGACATCAGGATGGATGGATGGATGGATGGATGGATGGATGGATGGATGGGTTCATGTTGACATCTGTGCATCCTGGCAAAAGCTGCTGCACTACTCATGACACGACAACAGGAAGGATGGATGGATGGATGGATGGCTGTTCAAATCTAATAATCTTTTTCTTATGATTCTTTAAAGGTCAAATGCAAATGGAAAATATTGAATGGTAAATGGAGCTTATTTATATAGCGCTTTCCAGCCCCCTGTGAGGAGCCCCAAAGCGCTTTACAATACCAGCCATCCACCCATTCATTCAGACATTCATACACCGGTAGTGGTAGCCTGCCTTGCAAGGCGCCATCCAGACCTACCGGGAGCAACTCGGGGTTAAGTGTCTTGCCCAGGGACACACAACACATGGTGGGCGGATGCGGGATTCGAACCTCCAACCTTCCGATCAGGGGTCGACTGCCATTACCACTACACCACGGTCGCCCACAATAATATTGTGTAATATTCTTAACTTCCAGTATGTTTTTAAACAAACACTATACTGTAGACACTTAACATTGTAAAATATGTGTAGGAAATTATTGTTCAATGACACCACTTAAGAAATAAAATGTTTATTATGAAAACTAAGAAGTGAAAAAAGCACAAAAATAAATACTGCATCCACCTAAATGATTTTTTTCCTGTTGTCTCATGTGCTTCCTCCAGAAGACACAAGTTGATAAATTCTGGTGTTGACTTCTTCGTCTTAACTGTAAAAAAAAAGAAAAACATGGTTACCGGTAATTCAGTCTAGAAACTGTTTTATATGTAGATATCTTTTATAAGATATATGTAAGATATATATACATATATCAAATATCTCAGAAACCACAAAGCAGATATTTTTCAAACCAACACAGTGTAATCACTACATGTTTATATACACACTGTAAGCTGTTGGAGTTATTTGAATTAAAATTCGATTTTTAATAGACATAAGTGTGTCGACCTAGCTTTTTTTTTCTACTAGTATTTAACACATATCTTAGATCTCAGAAACCACAAAGCAGATATTTTTCAAACCAACAGAGTGTAATCACTACATGTTTATGTGCATACTGTAAGCTGTTGGAGTTATTTGAATTAAAATTCGATTTTTTAATAATTTATTTTCGAAGCACATGTGATAGGTTTGGAATTAGTCAAAACAAATCAATTTAAATCCAGCAGATTTGACCACAACGTGACATTATTAAGGACTTGTTAACCTGAGGAACCCTCGTGGTATAAAGCAGCTATGAAATATATTTTTTAAGCTTTTATTTAGCTACATTTAAAACAAAGAACGCCGATCGACCCCACCCGCGCGTGCATGTGATGTGCATGTGTCGACCTACTTTGTTAAATCCAGCTGATTTGACCACAACGTGAAATTATTAAGGAACTGTTAAGCTCAAGCACCCTCTTGATATAACGTCAGCTATGAACTATATTTTTTAAAGCGTTTATTTAGCTACATTATAGAAATAAAGACGGCTCACGTGCGCGCGCGCGGGCGCGCGCGTGCACGTGGCGAAACTACTTTTTTAAATCCTGCCGTTTTGACAACAACGTGGAATTATTAAGGAATAGTTCGGCTTAAGACACATGTGTGATGTAATTTTTAATACAAATAATTGTTTTTACCGTGTTAATCTTGTAAAGTCCTTCGGTGTTTTGCTCCCTCACGGCAGCCACTTCCTCAAACTCAGTCCAGCCTCCTCCTCACGGTTCGGGGCCAGCCGGCCTCGGACCTGCTCTGAGATGAGGCCGGAATCTTGGCGCGGCGCCGCGCATCTGTTAGGTGGAAATGCTCTCCAACGCGCGCTTGGCACGCAAATATGACGTCACATCCGAGCCGGGCCAACAAGTGGAAAAGGGGCATTATTACTCTGACCCAATAATTATAACCCAGCTCACTTATATCAAATATTCTCTGTTCCCTTTAAACACTTATATTTGATAGTACAAACATGTTGTTTGCTTTTCTCCTTGATACAGAAAAGACAGTCTTCTAGCCTTGACAATGTTTGGATTAGATGTTCTTGTTTGATCAGAACCATGACTTGTTTGTTTTATCTGTAAGACGTCAGAGCTTGTCAAACTCCACCTGCTTCTTGTTTAAATAGCTTGTCATGTCCAGTACAATTCGGAATTGTGCTGAACAATGTATTTGAGACCAAACTAAGTTTCAAAAGACATTAAAAAGCCTTCCCCTTTGCAAAGTTGTTTGTCTGATTTAACACTGTTCTCTTGTTTATCTTGTGTGGTTTTTATTAAGGTAACAGGGGTTTAAAATCCCCATCATTATGGTGCCGAAAACCCATTCTCCCAATACCTGCTCCTGATGACCTCTGAACGGAGCGCAGCTGCGAGGCACGGTAAATATGACAGAAAGTCCAGTGATTGGGTTTGTCTCTGGCCAGCTTCCTCTGTCCATTTGGTGCGATCAGGGTCGGGTTGGCGGAGATTTCCAGACATCCACACAGGTCAGCAAGAACGTGAGTGTTGATATGTGTTTGTTGATATGTCGTTTTTAAAACAATTTGAGTACAGTAACAGGAACTAGTTCACCCTGAGCCGATGACTTGAAATTTTAAGTGAGGTGCCTGTTTTTCAAGAACTAGTCGAATTTTTGCGCATTTCGTTAGTTGGCAGGACCAATCTTTTTCTATACAGGTGGTCCCCGACTTACGAGCAGGTTCCGTTCCTGCGAGGTGCTCGTAAGATGAAAATTCATATGTGAGAACGCGGAGCACGTGTTCTCGTGGGTCCGGAACCTCATATGTTAGAGCTCGTGAGACCGGGAACACCTGTATTTAAGCGAGGGCGATCAAAGAAAATAAAAATAAAAAATAAAAAAAATAAGCCGAGACCAGAAATGTGAGGCTGACCGCCAGACCTTACATTGGACTTAGCGTGTCCGGCCAGGCAAGAAGAGAAATTAAGACAAGAACGTTTATTTTTATATTTGACGCATCATTCTGTATTTGTTTAGTCCTTTTTTACGTGTAACCTATATTTGTGGAGCTCTGCAGCCTTTTTTCTTCCTCCCATTTTCCTGTGTGTGTGTGTGTAGGCAGTGGCTCCTGTCTGTTATCTGTTTTCTGTGGGCCTTCCCCCCCCCACAACCCCACCCGTGCTGAACCTGCCTGCAGCCTGTTTTCTGTTCTCTGAGAGTGAATGTGTAGGTACCTTGTTTTTTGTGTTTGAGAAGTTGCTATTTTGGAAGTTAAATGTAACTGGATCTAAAAGGTTTCCCAGGTTGATATTAATTTGCTCACATATATTAATAAATATTGTATACAAAAGTTTGTCTAAAGGCAAAAAGAAAAAGAGAGAGATTGATTGGACCTTAAGTCAGTAGAAAAAATATGGCTGAATGAATCAGAGAGACGAAGCATCTGATAAGTTTTTATTTTTTAAAACAAGTACTCTAATAGCCTTGAGATGAGTGCAGCTGCTGGAGCTTAACAACCCCCCCCCCACCCTTGGTTCATTGGGTTTGCTGCAAAAGTTAATTAATTGTAGATGTCCAACCATTCATTACTTTTGAAGGTTTACAAAAAATAATTTAGTGGATCATGAGTTATTTTGCTAAGTGACAAAACAAACAGTTTCAGCTGTTTTATCCTTCATTATAAAATGTTAGTTTCAGAGCAGAAACTAACAACCTCCCCCACCC
>JBBPBX010049421.1:0-25361 GCA_038048925.1 Garcialebias charrua
TGTATGTATATGTATGTGTGTATGTATGTATATGTATGTGTGTATATATGTATGTACCATATTCACTGGTGTATAATACGCTCCTGTGTATAATACGCTTTGTCCAATTTTTGGAAATAAATCAGAAAAAACCGTACATAATACGCTTCGGTGTATAATACGCGCTGCCGTGACAGTCTTTTTTTATGGCCACTAGATGGCGCCAAACCCTCCCTGACGCCGACGTAAAGCGTCATCCACAGCTGACGTTACGCGTCACCGATGAGACAACCCGCAAATGCGGCCCATTGTGCAGCGCGAGCTGAATTTATAATAATAATAATAATAATTAATTCAGTTTATAACGCACTTTTCATTACTGAAAATCTCAAAGTGCTACACATATATTGAATGCTACACACATTCATAAACCGGTGGCGGCAGACTACCATGCAAGGTGCTTTCCAGTCCTACCGGGAGCAACTCAGGGTTAAGTGTCTTGCCCAAGGACACAACGACACATGGTGCGGGTCCCGGGAGTCGAACCGCCAACTTTCCGATCGGGAGACGACTGCCCTTACCACTACGCCACGGCCGCCCACAACAGGCCCACAGGCCCGGTTTGGAGCGAGAGCTGAATTTAATTCAAATTTAACTACAGAAACACCTAAAAATACATTTGTTAGCTGAATATATATGTTAACGTGTCTCTGTTTAATTTTTGTTAATAAATTATTACAAATCAGCTGAATTTAAAATGTAAACAACACGATGCGCGCACACACACACAACAGGCCCACAGGCCTGGTTTGGAGCGAGAGCTGAATTTAATTAAAATAAAACTAAAAACTACCGTACAGAAACACCTAAAAAAATATATTTGTTAGCTGAATATATATGTTAACGTGTCTCGGTTTAATTTTTGTTAATAAATGATTACAAATGAGCTGAATTTTGAACGTAAACAACACGATGCGCGCACCCAGAAACGGTTTGCTGCGCAACAAGAGCTGAATTTAATTAAAATAAAACTACTGTACAGAAACACCTAAAAATATATATATATCTTAGCTGACTTTATAGCAAACGGTCTCTTGAGCTTAACTAAATGTGAAATCAGCTGGTTTGAGCTGGATTTAAAAAAGTAGTTCGCCGATTTATTTCTTTAAATTTAGCTAAATAAACGCTTAAAAAATATATTTCTTACCTGACTTTATAGCAAACGGGCTCCTGAGCTTAACCAAATGTGAAATCAGCTGGATTTAAAAATCTGCGGTGTGGTTTATGAGTGGTATCTTGCAAACAAAAACAGCGAACCTCACAGCTAATTGCAGCTACATCCAGAGCAGGGAGCGGGCAGCGACAGAGTCAGTCCGACCAGAGGAGGCTTTTTTCGGACACATGAGCTAGAAACGTCTGGAAGTGGCCCTCTTCCTCTTCGCTCTCTGAGTCCTCTGCTGCTGCCCATAGCGGCCGAAACTGGTACTGCACCATTTTTGGTACAGTCTGCAGGTAAACAGACTACAGGGCGCATTAGCGCCCATAGCGGCCGAAACTGGTACTGCACCATTTTTGGCCAAAATGAAAAACGGCGATATCAGAGCCAAAAATGGGTCTAAAAATATGGGAAAAAATCCATAGATAATACGCTTCGGTGTATAATACGCAGGATATTCAAATTAGCAATAAAAGTGCATATTATACACCGACGAATACGGTATATGTATGTGTGTATATATTTATATGTAAATATGTATATGTATGTATGTATGAATGTTTGTATGTTTGTATGTTTGTTTGTATGTTTGTTTGTATGTACACTGTATGTATGTATGTGTGTATGTTAGGGCTTTAACAGACTACTCGAGTAATCGACACATCGATTACTTGGACCTCTATCGAGTTTTATAATTTCACGTCGAGTATTCGTAGTGACGTCATCAAGTCGCAGTTACAGAACAGAAAATGAATTAACTTCCTGTTTGGAGGGCGTTGCGAACCGATGTTACACCATATTCTGTGACCACCGTATATTGTGACCGTAGGGGGCGGTGTTGCATGAACTGTTGCAGGTCACAGAATGTAACACCGGGTCCAATTGACCGAACCAGAACCAGATTCCTGACCTTGTTTCACCAATAAAAGGCAAAACAATTTAATCTCAAAATCTATAAAAACCTATGAACATATTACTGTAATCTCTAAAACTTAACCTAATGTGCAGCACCACAGGCGGTGGTGCGGGGTGGTCAACCGCCCCACTTTTTTTAGTTTCGTTTTTGACGTGCCGCACATTTTTTTATTTTTTTGCAGCTTAATAATAATAACTAACAGTTTTGGGTTTCCTGTGACTTATTTGCTGAAAGATAAATGGTAAGAGCCTAATATGCTCCCAATGTTTTGTTGGTCTTTTTTTGTAAATAATAAATAACGTATTTTTTTCTTTTTTTTGCAGTTTTAATTAGTTAATTGCAGTGCTGGGCAGCGCTAATCCAAGAATTAGTTCCACAATTTCTAAAACGCTTATTAATTTTTTAGGTCCACAATTTCAAAAGCACAAATGTCTTATGAAAATTAGGGGAAGCTAATCTAATCCGCTATTTATATATTTCTATATTATATATATATATATATATATATATATATATATATATATATATATATATATATATATATATATATATATATATATATATTTATATATAGCCGGCAGCGTTATCAATATTTGCACTACACTGCCAACTGAAAAGTAACAAAAATGATCCTAAAAGGATGAAATTACAAAAATCAAAGGATTTATTTAATACTTTACGTACATATATTCTATTCGGCCACGAAATCAACAAAAAATAGAATGATCTTTTAATCCCTAAAACCACTTTTAAATCTCAAATACACGGGTGTGTCGCCACCGCATTTATACATAAAAGTAACCCAAATACATAAAACTAACGACTCACCGTCGAATGGTCGACACAAAACACACAATAAAATCCTCCGGCCGCGTTAATTTGGCTTGAAACAGCGGGGTTCTCTACGGATTTATCCATTTAGCACAACCAGCTGGACACAGAGTTCAGCGTCCAGTTCACCTCTGACCCGGAAGATGTCAAGATTCTATAGGTAGTCAACAGATTTAATGAAAAGTAACTAAAATACATAAAACTGTAATGGACCTACCCAGGGTCAAATTAGGGTCTTTGAACTGTCCAGTGATGACCTTTACTGACCTCTCAGTAAAGCAAGACATTTACTACAAAATCATTCATTTAGCTATAATCTGATAAATATAGTCACCAAAAGAGACTATTTCTATCTTTGATTTTATCCTAATGTGATCAAAAGAATAACTTTTGTCATTTTCATGATGTGTGCTTTTAAGCTGTGTTATTCTGTGAGAGTTAAACTGTGTTCACTGCTGTGTTAAAGGGAAATATCGGGTCACAGAGACCCGACTGTTTTGTTTAGAAATAAGAAGACAGTTTAATCAGTTGTTTTTCATGAACAAGGCTCCAGCTTTCTCTGTCTGTTCCTAAACATTTCCCTCTGCTCTGGCTGTAACCTTGGACCTGATAACACAAGTGCACTCCTCTCTTGGTTCCTGCTTTTTAAGTTCTAAGCTTTTGCTGAAAGGCTTCAGAGAGTTGCTGGAAACTTCTAAGAGATGTGAACTTTCCCAAGAGCTGGACACGTGTGGTCAAGAGCTAACGACCGGCGTCTTCAGCTAAGGACTGATAACAGGCTGTTATGAGTCTACTTCGAACAAGCGTAAGATCAAGAACTTTGTCTATTCCTTCTTGGAATAAGTTTATCTTGAAGTCAGAGGCCTGAAGCTGACATATTCTCTGATGACCAACGCAAAAACCAGGAGACGTTGAAACGTAAACTAAAACCAGTTTTGGACGTGCTGGGACTAAGGACTCTGTGCATCTGAAGGCTGGTGTCACCTCTTACCGTCGAATGGTCGACACAAAACACACAATAAAATCCTCCGGCCGCGTTAATTTGGCTTGAAACAGCGGGGTTCTCTGCGGATTTATCCAAGTACCCAGCACAAACAGCTAGCCACAGAATTAGCCCCTGAGTTCACCTCTGACCCGGAAGATGTCAAGATGGAATAGTCCATTTTTAGTAGGGGGATAAAGAAATCGACCGTTTTTTTATTGCGTATTTAATGATCGTTTTCATCGTAACTATAATTATTTTTATGTTAAATGTACATTAACAAGCAGGATCAATGTTAGGGATGTAGGTGACTGGCCGGGGCGCGGCGGGGCCGGGGCCCCATGCTGATTGGGATCCCCAGGCAACGGCATCATTTACCTACATGGTAGATCCGAGTCTGTTCTCCGCTCTGCTCCCCCTCCAACCCTCCCTCCTCTCTGCTCTTTACGGTGGGGAAAAAGGTAAAACTAGCAGCAACAGAGCCAGAATAAGAGCCTCTAAATAAGTTTATTGGTTTTTACTGATAGATAATTAGTTATTAGCGGTACTGCATTTTAAATAAAAATAGCACAAATCCGCTTATGAATTATAAAAGTTAGTCAAACCACAAAAACGCTGACAAAAAGTTTAGGTCCACTGTAAGCGGATTAGCGCTTTAGCGCTCTAGCGTTCATGTGCCCACCACTGATTAATTGTTTTTTTGCATCTTGAGATCCTATGACATCATCAACTACTCGAGTGCTACTCGAGTATTATTATGTTAATGTCGAGTTTTAAAATTATGAACTCATTCAACCCCCAGTGTATGTGTGTATGTGTGTTTGTGTGTTTGTATGTTTGTATGTTTGTATGTTTGTTTGTATGCTTGTTTGTATGTTTGTATGTATGTTTGTATGTATACTATCTTCCAATTTGTTAGATGGATATGGAGCTGCTTCACCCCCACCACACATAATGTTTACACTGAGTCCTTGCAGGATGCATACCTAGTGCATATGCAGGTTATAAGCCATGCCATTACAAGTGCAACTGTGGTCTCATTAAATATGAAGCTGTAGTGCGCCTTTGTTTCCTTCTAAAAGTTCTTGTGGATCCTCTAATGACATATACTGTATTCGTAACGGTGTGCTCCTAAACTGTGTCCGGCACAAAGCAGCCAAATGAGGTGCCCACAAAAAGGCAGGAAGTTGCTAATTTAATTGGTGTCACAGAAATTAGATACGGGCAGACTTTTAAAAGTCTGTTTTCCAGGGGCTGTACAGTGGAACATTTTTTAAGCTTCATGACAACTCTGATAGTGGGATGAAAAAGGACAGGAAAAGAAGTGATGCCTTTGCCTCCTTGT
Source organism: Garcialebias charrua (assembly GCA_038048925.1). Taxonomy (NCBI): domain Eukaryota; kingdom Metazoa; phylum Chordata; class Actinopteri; order Cyprinodontiformes; family Rivulidae; genus Garcialebias; species Garcialebias charrua. The sequence continues at coordinate 5,270 of JBBPBX010049421.1, forward strand.
AGAAGTCTAAATGTCTTGGGTCATTTGACTGCATGTGGAGCAGCCAATCATGAACTGTTTCGTTCATCAAGGCATCCTCAGAGCCCATATTGGCTTGGATCCTCTCCCAAACCAGGACCATTATGTTACACATCTGCGTTGTTACTACCAATATGGGGATTCATTGCAATTTTGAGCTAATTTGGCAATGCAACTTAACGCTTAAGTGCTCGTGTGGCTAAAAATAAACAAAAAATGAATAGATAACTGTTGCATGTATTTAGTATAGTTTCAAACTGTTGATGTAGCTCACAAATGACATGATGAAAAGCAGGGAAGAGACGGGAACTAAAGTAAAACACTGTACTGTTGTTGCATTTTATTCTACGGTCATTAAAACAAGCTAAAATTTACAATTACTTTTGATGCAAAGAAAGGATGATTTTATGTTTAAGATTTAAACATAACTTCACATCTTTAGATCTAAAACTTTAAAACGTTTTTTGTATAGTAATCAAGTCCTATATGTTAATCAATTAATTAATTATATAAGTTAAATGGTAGGAGAGATCAAATCTCTCCAGTTTTAGCTTCTCTCCACTGGCTCCCTGTCAAATTCAGAATTGAATTCAAAATCTTACTTCTAACCTACAAAGCTCTCAACAACCTAGCTCCATCGAGATCTTATTGTCCCATATTTTCCTAACAGAGGACTTCGCTCTCAGACTGCAGGCTTACTTGCAATTCCTGAAGTTTCCAAAAGCAGAATGGGAGGAAGATCTTTCAGTTATCAGGCTCCTCTCTTGTGGAACCAATTTCCAGTTTCTGTCCGTGAGGTTTTAAGTTTTAAGACTGGGCTTAAGACTTTCCTTTTTGATAAATCCTATAGATAGGGTCAGCTTGTTATGCTGCCACAGGCTTAGACTACTGGAAGACATATTGAGCTAATTTCCTTAAATGAATTGTTAAAATTGAATAGTTTTCATTTAATACTATTTCTATTTTAACTTGTGATTCTTGACCTGCCATTGTGTATCTGTTCCTCCTTCCTGTTCCTCTCAAACCCAGCCAGTCGAAGCAGATGTTGTCCTGAGCCTGGTTAGGGAGTTTTTCCTTTCCACTGTCACCTTCGTGTTTGCCCAAGATGAGAATTCTGCGATGGAGTTACAATCAAAGCAGTCTGCTCCTCAGATAAACAATGTTAAATTATTATTTTAATTTTATGAATGTTTCTGTTCAGTGCCTTGAGATTACTTCTGTTGTGACTTGGGACTATATAAATTAACTGAATTGAGTTGAAGCCTCCAGAACTGTTGGTTGCAACAAAAATGAGAAATTCCTACTGACGGTAAATAAAAAAAATATTACAGACATCTTAATTCTATTTGTGTGTTTGTCTAAGTGTGTGTCTTTGTGTAACAGAGTAAGTGATGAAGAACTCTGGGAAAGGGCAGCTTCTAAACTGTTTGTGTTTAATTTGTGCCTCGCTGGTTTGAGGAGAACATGACAGAGAGTTAGCACAGGATTTAATTTAAACAGGCCTCAGGGTCCTCAACTGCTGCTTCGTGTTTGTCTGTGTATTTTTGTGTTATGTTAATGCATTTATACAGAAATTTAAAAAAAAACTCAAAACTGGCACAGTATTTATATAAATATGGGTATTTTTATGAATGCCAGACAATCCTTTTTAGACACTGTGGTAATATTAACAGCTTTAAAGGTATTGTGACATGATGTTGGAAATTTGCATATTTGTCACAACATATACAGGGAACCCCCGACCTACGAACGAGTTTGGGACCTAAGAACCGTTCGCAGCTCGATCCGTTCGTAGGTAGGGGGTGAAAATTATATTAAAAAAAAAATTATTCATTCATTCATTCATTCAACCCTTATTTATCATGCTAACGGAGCGTGCGCACATTTAATCATGTACAGTAGTGTACTGTAATGTTAAACATTGCTATTCACATTTACAGAATAAATAAAAATATATTTTCTTACTTTGAGATGGTCAAAGCCGACATCTTAGGTTGCCATGCGTTGATTGTTGTCGGGCCTAGCAGCCCCGCCGGCCGGCCAGTGAACCACCGCAGCCGCTCCAGACCTGTGTTAGCTAGCTGGCTAGCTTCTGCTAGCCAAGCCATGAGCTGGTGTTGGAGCGGCGGCGCGATCAATCTGCAGCTTCTGCTGCTGCCTTAGACATCCACAAAGTTCACAGAGACGTTTCCAGCTCGTAATTAATCCATATGAAGCCATCCTGGTCACCAGTCTTCGGCCGGCTACCGTGTTAGCTCCCGTGTTAGCTTCTGGAGCTAGCCAGGCCGGAGGTGTAGCCAGGCCGGCCGGAGGTGTTCGCACGGCGGCCTGGCACGATCGGCGATAAATCCGCTGCTGCTTGAGACATCCACAAAGTTCACAGAGACGTTTCCAGCTAGTAATTAATCCATATGAAGCCATCCTGGTCACCAGTCTTCGTCCGGCTCTCGGCAGCTAACCTAAGATGGCGTCCGGTGTTCTACATTAATTTGTGACCGGAGACCCCAGTGACTGAACCTAAAATAGCGTCCGGTGTTCTACATTAATTTGTGACCGTGTAAACTGAAGACCTACTTCCTGTTGCCCAATATTGCTCAAAAATTGCTCAAAAATGATCAGAAATGATCTTTTTTATCATAATTATTATTTATAAAGCCTTTAAAACAACCAGAGCTGCAACAAAGTGATGTACACATGAAATTAAGAACATTTAAACACAAAAAAAAAAAAATAAATTTTTTTTTTTTTTTAAATTCATATTTTTATTAAATATGATATGNCCAAGTTATGGTAGTTTTTTCTCTGGGACACGCCCCTAAAAATCAGCGCACTTCCGCAAAACGTCATTGTGACGTACATGTGGGCATAAGGCAGAGCCTTGCCCATTTGTCTGGTGTTTTAACTGCTTGCCATACAGATTCTTTTTCTGAAAAATCGCCGCTTTTTTTGTGTAACTTGAAAAATGCCGTCACGTTGTAGCACATTTGGGTGTTCTAATATCAGCAGTGAACAAGTGAGCATTCACAAATTCCCAAAAGATGAGAAACTTCACCTAGAATGGACAAGTACAGAGAAGAGGGACCTATGGTGTCCTACCAAAGAGTCGTATGTCTGCAGCGACCATCTTACTGCCGATCAGGTAACATCTGTAATTTTTTTTATTCAGGGAGGGTTTATTAATGAGAGTTTTGGATGATTTACTGTCTTAAAATGATAGATCTCAAACGCGATCGGGACTCTGTTAGCTTAGCCCAAGAACAAAGAAGCCACATCACGAAGCTATCCTCACTTAGCTACTGTGTATGAAATAAACCGTGTCTAAATCACTTTTCAATTGATCGAGTGTCCAATAACTGTATAGGATGAATAATAACCCTTCGATTGCTTTAATACATTCATGTACTAACAATAGGTTGTGTTTGTTCGACATGCTCCGCCATTATTATTTACATGCGCGTTGAGCAGCGGCTACCCACGGGTACGTCACAATGACGTTTTGCGGAAGTGCGCAGATTTTTAGGGGCGTGTCCCAGAGAAAAAACTACCATAACTTGGAATGAAGTTTTTATATATTTATAATTTATTTTGCAAAAACGAACAGAGCTGAATGATATAAGATATATATGTTGTGACAAATATGCAAATTTCCAACATCATGTCACAATACCTTTAAACTCCATGTGGAAAACCTAGTAAAGAAACTGAAAGTTAAACTGGGTTTCTTTTTCAGAAACAGATCATGTCTAACACTGAATGTTAGGAAACACCTTGTATCTGTGACTTTCCTTCCCTCCATTGATTACGGTGACATTATCTACATGAACGCTCCTACAAGCACCCTGCAGATGTTGGATGTTGTCTATCATGGTGCACTAAGATTCATAACTGGCTGTGATTATCATACCCACCACTGCACCCTGTATTCACTGGTTAACTGGACTTCACGCAGACTCTTCCACTGGTACATTTTCATCTTTAAATCACTTCTTGGTCTGCTGCCTTCATACATCTCCTCCTACATGTCTCTGCGTGAGTGCAGCTACAGCGTACACTCTCAGGACATGATTACCTGCAGTGTTCCCTCAGTGAGACCTTGGCAAAAGGGCCTTCTCCTACTCCGCTCCTGTTTCCTGAAATATCTTACAAAAAGACCTGAAGCTCTCGACCTTGACCTCTCTAAATGGCTTTAAGAATCTGTTGGAATCCTGGCAAAAACCAATGCAGACATGTTCCTGTTTTTGATTTTCTACATCTACCTTATAATCTGTCTGTTTTGCTACTTTGACATCTTTGTTTTAACTTGTTAAAAAAATCTGCATGCCTCTCTTATGATTGTCTATTGTTGATTGTCCAAGGAAAATCTACTGTTGCTGTTGTCATCATTCTTTGTTTGTAGACAGATCTCTCTTGTAAATGAGTCCTCGAGGCTCAATGGGATTAACCTGACTACATACTGTAAAGGTAGAATGAATGAAAAATAAGATACAATTCATTCAACCTTTATTTAATCAGGTAAATCTTATTGAACCTCATGGGCTCATTTACGAAAGTGACCTGCTAAAACTAAAGAACAATGAACAGCAATGGTAGAATTTCCTTAAACAATAAACAATAAACAAACAATAAACAATAGAAAACAAAAAAGAGAAAAAACAAAAGAAAGAAATACTTTTTTTTTTTAACAAAGTATCAAAAAACGAGCAAAACATAATGCCACAATGCCACCACATACGTTACAATGCCACCACCACATACAGTACAATGTCACCACATACGGTACAATGTCACCACATACAGTACAATGCCACCGCATACGGTACGATGTCAACGCATACAGTACAACGCCACCGCATACGGTACAATGCCACAGCATACGGTACAATGCCAACACATACAGTACAATGCCACCGCATACAGTACAATGCCACAGCATACGGTACAATGCCAACACATACAGTACAATTCCACCGCATACAGTACAATGCCACCACCACATACAGTACAATGCCACCGCATACGGTACAAGGTCACCGCATACAGTACAATGCCACCGCATACGGTACAATGCCAACACATATGATACAATGCCACCACATACGGTACAATGCCACTGCATACGGTACAATGCCACCGCATATGGTACAATGCTACCACACACAGTACAATGCCACCGCATATGGTACAATGCCACCACATAGTACAATGCCACCGCATACGGTACAATGCCACCACATACAGTACAATGCCACCGCATATGGTACAATGCCACCACATACAGTACAATGCCACCACATACGGTACAATGCCATCACATACGGTGCAATGCAAGGTTGTACGACACTAAGTATGGTACAATGCCACCACATACGGTACAATGCCACCACATACGGTACAATGCCACCACATATGATACAATGCCACCACATACAGTACAATGCCACTGCATGGGGTGGCCGTGGCGTAGTGGTAAGGGCAGTCGTCTCCCGATCGGAAAGTTGGCAGTTTGACTCCCGGGACCCGCACCATGTCTCGTTGTGTCCTTGGGCAAGACACTTAACCCCGAGTTGCTCCCGGTAGGACTGGAAAGCACCTTGCATGGTAGTCTGCCGCCACCGGTTTATGAATGTGTGTAGCATTCAATATATGTGTAGCACTTTGAGATTTTCAGTAATGAAAAGTGCGTTATAAATTGAATTAATTATTATTATTATTATTATAAGGTACACTCCCAACACATACAGTACAATGCCACTGCATACGTTACAATGTACAAGCGTCCTATAAGTATTTTGCCAATCATTTCGAAAATTGCAGAGAAAGGGGTTGCTCTGTAGTTAACAGAGCATTTAAATAAAAGCCCAACTTCTCTCCATCCCATGCAATTTGGGTTTAGGAAGTATCACTCTACAGAGACAGCCACCTGTTACCTTCTGGAAAATCTAAAACAGCTTCTAGATCAGGGCGGCTTTGTGGGTGCTGTGTTCCTTGACCTGAAACGTGCTTTTGACACAATCAACCACAACATTCTTCTTGCTAAACTAACTCATTTTAATTTCTCTAATAGTGCCCTCTGCTGGATGAAATCATATCTGTCTGATAGAAAACAAGCAGTACAAATAGAAAACTCACAATCTACCTTTCTTACCTGCTCAGCTGGAGTCCCACAGGGCTCAATACTGGGACCAATCTTATTTAGCCTATATGTTAATGATTTGCCAAATGTTTGCAAAACTGTAAAAATGCAATTATATGCAGATGATACTGTATTGTATGTTCATGGAAAAACAAAAAATGAAGCTGTGCTTTCTATGCCAGTGTCTCACTGGCTCCAGGACTCTTGTCTACATCTCAACACTAAAAAAACAGTCTGTATGTTTTTCTCTCGGCTGCCATCATAATGGGCATCCATCTGTGTTGGTCAATGGCGAGACATTAGATGTGGTTGAACAATTTAAATACCTCTGAGTCATTTTTGATTCCAATCTAAATTTCAAGCAACATGTAAAGAGAATTTCACATATAATTAAACTTAATCTGGCAAACTTCAAACATATAAGACCTTCTCTGACAACAGAATCAGCAAAGGCTTACATGCATGCCATGATCTTCAGCCATATAGCCTATTGTTATACCACATGGTCTCACACTTCAGAGATCGTCATGAAGCCCCTAAAGACTCTTTTTAAGAAAACACTGAAAATTTTTGACAAAAAGCCAATACAGTATCATTAGTGCAACATCATAAATAAGTACAACATTTTGGATTTTAATAGCTATCAGATTTTTATGGACGTTTGCCTGATTTTTAAAGTTTTTTTTTTTAAGTTTTTTTTTTAAAGTTGGAATCCTGGCAAAAACCAATGCAGATGTGTTCCTGTCTTTGATTTATACGTCTACCTTATAATGTTTTGCTAGTTTTTTGATACTTTGTTAAAAAACTTTCTTTTGTTTTTTCTCTGTTTTGTTTTCTATTGTTTATTGTTTGTTTGTTTATTGTTTATTGTTTAAGGACATTCTACCACTGCTGTTCATTGTTCTTTAGTTTTAGCAGGTCGCTTTCGTAAATGAGCCCATGAGGTTCAAAAGATTTACCTGACTAAATAAAGGTTGAATGAATGAATGAAAAAAATTGCAACATCATAAATAAGTACAACATTTTGGATTTTAATAGCTATCAGATTTTTATGGACGTTTGCCTGATTTTTAAAGTTTTAAATGGACTTGCTCCTCCTCCTTTAATATATTTTATAAGTAAAAAAACAAGTACTGTACAGTAAACACAAGAGCACTGACCAGAGGAGATTGTGATGTGCAGCGGCGCAGGACTAAATTTGGCCAAATGGTGGTGTCCATCAGAGGCACGCAGTCATGGAACACACTGCCAGTTTCCATCAGGAACTGTGGCACCTACTCCAGCTTTAAAAATTCTCTGAAACTTTGGCTGAAAACTAATCAGAAGTGCACTCATGTGTAGATTACTTTGTCTATTTTCTTATGGCATCATATTTTTATTGTAATTTTATGTTGTGTTATGTGCTATATAGGTGATGTTTGTATTTTTCTCTGCTCTTTTGTTTTATGGGACGTTTCTTATTCTTACCTGCCTTAGGACAACGGATGAAAATTAGCTATTGTGCAAACTCCGGCATATTTACATTGATGCTTACTGCTGTTGTGTTGATTAATATGCATTGTCCTAACTTAAATAAATAAATAAATAAATAAAATAAATGTCACCGCATATGGTACAATGCCACCACATACGGTACAATGCCACCGCATACGGTACAATGTCACCGCATACGGTACAATGCACACCAAGACGAGAAGAGTTATTGATGAGTACAGTGTCTGTAATCACCAAATCCAGAGTATGCCCCCTGTTGTGCGTAGGGGCATCCACATGTTGATCTTCGTTCACCATCTACCTGCATCCTGGGTCCCTGAGCAGTTTTGATGAAGTTGTTCAGAGTGAGGTGGAGTCCATCATGAAGAAAATGAAGCCTTCATCCTGCGCCCTGGATCCCTTCCCCTCGTCTCTCATGAAATCCAATCACTCTGCAATTAGCCCATTAATCACACAAATAATAAAGCAGTCTCTACAATCTGGTCATGTTCCACTGCCTCTAAAAACTGCCATCATTAGGCCTCTTCTGAAAAAATCTAATTTGGATCCCAACATTTTTTCTAATTACCGCCCAATTTCCCACCTCCCATTTCTGTCTAAAGTGCTGGAGAAAAGCAGTTGCTGCTCAGCTGCAGGACCACCTACAGCAACACTCCCTGTATGAGAAGTTCCAGTCTGGATTCAGAGCAGCTCACAGTACTGAGACTGATGTCCTCATGGCTGCTGACACTGGTTCTCCCTCCATCCTTGTCCTCCTTGACCTCACTGCAGCCTTCGACACTGTGGACCATAATATCCTCCTCCACCGTCTTCATGTGGAGGTCGGTCTCTGTGACACTGTCCTGGACTGGTTCAGATCTTTCCTCTCCGATAGGCTGGAATGTGTTAGTCTTGGCAATGCCACTTCCCAGACAGTCGGTGTCTCCTGTGGTGTCCCTCAAGGGTCAGTTCTGGGGCCCCTGCTGTTTTCCCTTTACATGCTGCCTTTAGGTCAAATTATTAATCAGTTCAACATTTCTTTTCACTGCTATGCCGACGATACACAGCTTTACATCAGGACTGGAGCATCCTCATCATCCCCATCTCCATCTTCACTCACTGCCCTCTCTACCTGCCTGGAGGAAATAAGGGCATGGATGAATCAGAACTTTCTTCAATTAAACTGCTCCAAGACTGAGGCCATACTGATTGGCACCCCTCACCAGGTACAAACATCAACTATAACAACAATTTCCTTTTCTGGACAAGACATCCCCCTCTCCACCTCTGTTACAAATCTTGGAATAAAAATGGACTCTCATCTTACATTTGAAAATCACATTAAGCATCTGTTTAAAACCTGCTTCTTCCATCTTCGAAACATCTCCAGACTTCGCCCATCTCTAACTTTTTCTGATAATATAAATCTAATAATATATAATAATGATAATATAAATAATATATATCTGGCTGGTCATCTCTCAGCACTCGCAGATACACTCACTGGATATCCTTCATCTACAAGACCCTCCTAAACCTGGTCCCGTCATACCTCACCTCCTTAATACAAACATCACACAGTCATTACTCCCTGCGCTCTAACGATCTGGTCCTCCTGTCAGTTCCTCCTGTCAGAACTGAACTAGGAAAAAGAGCATTCAGCTTCGCCGTCCCCTCAGCCTGGAACAACTTACAGAAAGATCTGAAACTATCAACATTCATCTCTCCTGGATCCTTTATGTCAACCGTAGTAGAAAATGTCATCAAGAAACTTGACCATTGCAGATGTTTCTAACCACTACTTATCCAATATACATGTCATTGTTGGTTTTTTTTGTCTGCTTGTTTTGTATATAATGTATATAGAAATCTGTCATATCCTGTTGGTTTTGAACTGTCAACATCTGTTTACTGTGATTGTAGTTTTCTTTATTTTCTTTTTGATAAGTGCAAATGCCTATTGCCAATGTGACGTGTGCTGCTGACCACTTGACCAGGTCACCCTTGTAAAAGAGATCTCGATCTCAATGGGCTCTACCTGGTTAAATAAAGGTGATTGATTGATTGATTGATTGATGCTGAGAAACTCGTCCATGCCTTTGTCTCCTCCAGGCTCGACTACTGCAACTCCCTGTTTATTGGAATCCCTGGCAAAAATCTTCAGAAGCTTCAATATATTCAAAACAGTGCAGCAAGGATTTTATTGAGAGCTCGTAAATTTGAACATATTACACCCATTCTCCATAACCTCCATTGGCTTCCTGTCACCTACAGAATTCAGTACAAGACTGCTCTCATTACACACCAATGCTTACACGGAACTTCACCTGACTATCTAAAGGACATTCTTGCACCATATTCATCCACCCGGTTTCTACGATCACAGAACAGTAATCTCCTTCACATTCCACGAACCAAGTTAAGGACCATGGGAGACCAGGCATTCTGTGTGGCTGCCCCCTGCCTATGGAACTCCCTCCCTGACTACCTGAGGGCTCCACAGTCACTGGTTGACTTTAAAAATGGCTTGAAGACTTTTCTTTTTAAGCAAGCCTATTTTGCCTCCACATGATTTTATCTTTGATCTTGGTTGATATTGATTTTACTTGATTTTATCACTTGTTTTATTTTTTTTATTTTTTTTAAGCAGGCCTATCTGCCTCCACATGATTCTGTCTTTAATCTTAGTTGATTTTTATTATTGATTTTACTTGATTTTATCACTTGTTTTATTTGATTTTTGCTTTGTTGCACTTTGAGATTTTTATTAATGAAAAGTGCGGTATAAATTTAATTCATTATTATTATTATTATTATTACAATGCCACCACATATAGTACAATGCCACCACATATGATACAATGCCACAACATACGGTACAATGCCACCGCATACGGTACAATGCCACCACATACGGTACAATGCCACCACATACGGTGCAATGCCACCACATACGGTACAATGCCACCACATACGGTACAATGCCACCACATACGGTACAATGCCACCACATACGGTACAATGTCAACACATACGGTACAATGCCACCACATACGGTACAATGCCACCACATATGGTACAATGCCACCACATATAGTACAATGCCACCACATATGGTACAATGCCACCACATACGGTACAATGCCACCACATATGGTACAATGCCACCACATATGGTACAATGCCACCACATACAGTGCTATACAAGGTTGTACGACACTACGTATGGTACAATGCCATCACATATGATACAATGCCACCACATACGGTACAATGCCACCTCATACGGTACAATGCCACCACATACGGTACAATGCCACCACATACGGTACAATGCCACCGCATACGGTACAATGCCACCACATATAGTACAATGCCGCCGCATACGGTACAATGCCACCACATACGGTACAATGCCACCACATACGGTACAATGCCACCACATATGGTACTATGCACGGCCATATGACACAGTGCCATACAGCTGTGCTTAGCACCGTATGGCTGTGCACCATGTTTGTGACTTAGGCTGTACTGAATCATTGGTCATACCATGTGACTAACCTCTCGAGTCTTAAATCACATCTCTATTTAGTTCTTTTTTCTAGAAACAATCAGAATCATGACCTTTATTTGTTACCTATTTTGTATTTTTAACAGAACAAAACCAATTTGATTCAGTTTTTTCTCGCATTACTAGCAGTAAATAAAAACTACTTCAGATTTTGGTGTCTCTACCAGCTGAACTCATGACAAGTTAAATGGTAACTTGGCGAACCTTTTAAGATAATGTTTCTTTAATCCTGTTGTTTGTTGTTTTCAAATGTTTTGAAGCTTCTGAGCGTTCAGTTTAGTAACGTGTCGTGTTTCCTGCAGGGTGCCAGAGATGGTGCACGAGCGCTACATATCCTGCCCGATGCGAGCACTTCCTCAGGTACCCTCCCACAGACCAACAGACTCCGCCCCTCCAGTACCGCGCCGACTGCGGTGACGACCATGTGCTTCTTCTTTTACCTGTCAACAACTGTTTATCTGCAGTCATTAATTTTTTTGTTTTTCAGCAGTTTCTGTTTGCATCAACTTCATCAAATCTGTTTTCTGGTTGTTTTGTTGTTGTAAATGTTTGGATTTTATTTGTTTTTACTGAGGCGGGGGACAACAGCTGATAGTGAGCAATAATTATCAATACTGTATGGAATCAATCTTAATCAGATTTATTTGCTGTAAATTTATTTTTCTGTTCAGAAAGTTGTAAAACTTTTTTTTTACATTGACTCCAGACTTAATTTTAAAAAATCTATGCATTTTTAACAAAATTATATAAAATGTAACATTAGGTGTTTGGATTAATAAAACTCCAATGAAAATTTATTAAAAAGGATGATTTATTTTATTTGTCAGTCATGATTTGTTGATAATCATTTATTTCAGCTTTTCAAACCTGCAGCTTTTCAAACCTGCAACAAACTAAAATAAAAGAACGGTGAAACTTTCACATTTTTACTAAAATATATTTTTTTAAATTAACATGTTTTCTCTCAGTCCTGTTTTAACTTGAAACAATTGATCCATTTATTTTATTTTGTAGAAAACTTTTTATTCAAACTCTTGTGGGATTTTGTGTTGCAGGATTCAGAAATGGATTTACAAAAAATAAATTAGTTCAGTGAGATTAAACTTTAAATATATTTGGGTTTAAACTGCCTGTGATACGTAAAAAGATTTAAATTAAATGTAGAAAATGTTGTTTTACTGTTAAATCAATAGAAGGATTCTGGACTCAAAACACATTTTATATTTTAAAAACATTTTTTTTTTTTTTTTTTTTTTCTTCTTTCGGCTTTTTCCCTGCGTTAGGGGTCACCACAGCGATCTAGTCGCATGAAGATTTGGCAGTTGTTTTTACGCCGGATGCCCTTCCTGACACAACCACAGACCACCGAGCAACCACAGCCCTCTGTGTGGAGTAGAGAGCTGATATCTAGGGTTCCCGGGGGAGCAGATGGTATGGGTTAAGGGCCTTGCTCAAGGGCCCAGAGTGGGGCAGACATAATTTCTAAAACATAAAACATAATTTCTACAAATCCCAGTCTGGGGGACCTTCTGGGTAGTTTGCATGTTCTCTCCGTGCATGCTCCGGTTTCCTCCCACAGACCAAAAACATGCATGTTAGGCTGATTGGTGACTCTAAAATTGCCCCTAGGTGAAAGTAAATGAATGTTTGTCTCCATGTGTCCCTGTGATGGACTTGCGACCCGTCCAGGGTGTCCCCTGCTCCTCGCACAGTGATTGCTGGACATTGGCACCGGTGACCCCTGTGACCCAAAAATGGAAGAAGTGGGTAAAAAATAATGGATGAATGAATTTCTACAAGATTATATATCTATATACAATATATAGTAGGTTTTTCTTTTCCCATTGAAAATTCTTAACTTTTCTCAAACCTGTAAAAATGTAAAAGCCATAATCAGCCTTCTGGCTCAGAATTTTTTATTTATTATTATTTATTATTGATAACACTCTTTCTTAAATATTTAGATTTTTAGGCACTGGTTATTCTAAGAGTTTTTAAATATTTAAGAAGTTGAATGTTATTTTTAAATCGAGTTAAAGGAAAAAATTATACTGGCCAAAATAAATGAATAAAAATAAACTGGTTTATTCACCATTGGCTGCTCCAATTTTGGCGAAAAATAAAAACCTAACTGACCTCAGAGTGCTATTATATGTTAAAACAGCCTTCCACACGGGCTTTTGGATTTCTCTTAGTCTAATATGTGGTCTTTTTATATGTAAACATACAGTTTGAAAGGAGGCACCATTGTCGCCTGACTGTGATTATGTGGTAAAATGGCCTGCCATACTTGTTGTCGTCCACTGTGGTGTGATTATATGGTAGAATGGCCTGCCATACTGTTTTTTTCCCCAAGTTTATTTTAGATTTTTGTGAAGTACAGTACATTACAGAAAGTATGTGAAAAATACAATTTTAACGAAGTACTGTCCGTTTAATTGAACACCCAAAAAAAATGAATAGAGACAATAATAATAATAACAATAATAATAATAATAAATAAATAAATAATAATAATGGCAATAATAAAAATATAATTAAAAAATAAAAAATAAATAAAAAAGGGGGGAGAAGGGGGGCGGGATTCAGGCGCCAGGGGAGGACCCCGTTGTCAGAATAGTCAAGTCGTCTCCAGAGAGAGAGAGATAAAATAGTAGTGACATGTGCATACACCAGCTACAGACACACAAATCACCCAATCAGTCTGGGATATTGGGGAAATTTAACCTTTTAAGGGTTCTCAAGAGAGGGTTCCATAATCCCAAAAATTTGGCAGAGCAACCTCTCAGAGTGCAACAAATTTTTTCAAGTTTAATAAAGTGTAACGCATCTCGGAGCCAATGGGTATATGAAGGAGGGCTAGGCGATTTCCATTTTGTAATGATCACTCTCCTTGCCAAAAAGGTCAGGAAAGCAAGGGAGGACTTTTGTGATGAGGACAGGGTGGACTGCAGAGGGGTAATTCCGAATAAGGCAGTAATGGGTCTGGGTCCAATTGTCTGTCATAAATGTCTGATAATATAGCAAAGACTTTAGACCAATATTGATAAAGTTGAGGACACAGCCAGATAGTGTGAATTAAATTAGCCGGGGAATGCTGGCACCTATCACAAGCAGGGGAAATGTTGTCATAGAACATGGCCAGGCGTGCTTTGGTGTAATAAATACGATGCACAAGCTTACATTGGATCAAGTTGTGCCTGGCACAAATCGAAGATTTGTGCACAGATAGTAAGACTTGTGACCAGAGATCCTCTGAGATGGTCTGACACAGATCCTCTTCCCAGATTAGTTTAATAGAGTTTAGAGTTTGGGGATGTAGTCATAATTTGATTGTACAGTATGTGGAAGAAATAGCTCCTTTCAGTTTGACCTGGGGTTTTAGAAAAATGTCTAGGGTTGTATCCATGGGAAGATTGGGAAAGTTTGGGTAGGTGGAGCTGACAAAACTACGCACCTGTAAGTACCTAAAGAACTGGTGGCGAGGGATATCGAACTTCTCGGAGATTTGTTGAAATGAAGCGAAGGTATTGTTAATGTACATGTCGTGAAAGGTAGAGAGACCCTTTCTCCGCCATGACAAGAAAGCATTGTCCGAAAGAGATGGCGGAAAAGTGTGGTTTGAGGGTATGGGAGCATGTATCGAAATAGGTTGTAAGCCAAAGTGCCGTCTGAATTGTTTCCATAGTTTTAAAGATCCCTCCACCAATTTATTGGAAGTGTAAGGTTTAGTTGAGGATTGTAACGGTGAGTATAACAGAGCTGCCAAAGACACGGGTCTTACAGAGTTGGCTTCCATGGAGACCCAGGCTGGAGAAGAGGGGCTACCCGCCTCAAGCCAATATCGAAAAAGTCTAATATTTGAGGCCCAGTAATGGAATCTTAGATTTGGGAGGGCCATACCACCCAGCTTCCTAGGCCGCTGTAGAAATTCAGTACGTATTCGAGGAGCTTTCCCGTTCCAAAGAAATTTGATAATTATACCATCTAGTTTGTTAAAAAAAAGGACCGCGGGAGAAAGATAGGTATGCATTGAAATAGGTAGGAGAAACGAGGTAGAATATTCATTTTAATCGCGTTAACCCGGGCAGCTAAAGAAAGACCCAGCATCGACCAGCGATCAAAGTCCTCCTTGATGCGAGTTAGCAGAGGGTAAAAGTTGGCTTTGAAGAGGTCTCCATATTTAGATGTAACTTTGATTCCTAGATAGGAAAAACCTTGATCCACAACCTTAAAAGGTAGTGTGTACAATGGGTAGCTCTTAGCCAGCGCATTGATAGGAAATAGTTCGCTTTTGTTGAGGTTTAATTTATAACCTGACAGTTGTCCGAATCTACCCAGTGTAGCAAGTATAGCAGGAATAGAGACATTCAAATCGGAAACGTACAAAAGGAGATCATCGGCGTATAGAGACAACTTAGCTTCTAAGTCTTTCCTTACCACACCCACAATGCTCGTACTATTTCTAAGTGCTATTGCGAGGGGTTCAATTGCCAAAGCGAATAGCAGCGGACTCAATGGGCAGCCTTGGTGCGTAGAGCGGCCAAGACGAAAATAGCCTGATTGGTTGCTATTTGTCCTAATTGACGCATAAGGGTCAGAGTAAAGCAGTTTAATTCAGGACAAGAAGGTCTCTCCAAAGTCGAATTTCTTAATCGAGTAAAATAAGTATGACCACTCGACCCTGTCGAAGGCCTTCTCAGCGTCCAGAGATATCACAGCTTCTTGGGTACTGTCAGAAGATGGGCTGTATAAAACATTAAAGAGCTGTCTTATGTTGGAGAAGGAGTTCCTATTTTGCACGAAACCGGTCTGGTCCATTCCTACCACACTAGGGAGTACAGCCTCTAGTCTTAGCGCTAACGTCTTTGCCAGTAACTTAAAATCAACATTGAGGAGACTTATTGGACGGTAGAAGGCGCAGAGCAAAGGATCTTTGTCCTTTTTTGCCAGTAAGGTAATAACAGCCTGGTTAAGGGTCTGGGGTAGATGTCCAGAAGTTAAGGATTCATTGTATATGTCCAGGAGTAAAGAGGAAAGCTTGTCCCAAAATGTTCTATAAAATTCACAGGGAAATCCATCCGGACCTGGGCATTTCCCCCCTGCAGAGCTTTGATTGATTCATACAGATTCATACAGACTCATGTTCGTGCTGCTGTTTATAATGATGTTTTTCTACTACATTAGGGCTTAGTGTATTACTAGTTGATGTTTTTCTTAGTTAATCCTAGATGTTATTACTGTTTTTCTCTTGCATTTGTTGTTGGATGTAACTGGGACCCTGTGTACATAATCTCGTTTTCATCACATGTACCACATGCGGTGCAAATGACAATAAAGACTCTCTGACTCTCTGACTCTGACTTGATTGCTTTAGAGAGTTCCAAGACATCAATGGGTCTTTCAAGATTGTCAGTCATATCCTGACCAATGGTAGGGATTTCCAAGGTGTCAAAGAAATCATCGAAGTCTGTCTCTGAGGGAGAACAATCCGAGGAGTAAAGTTTTTCGTAAAAATCTCTAAAGGCCAGGTTGATCTCTATTGGGTTAAAAGTGGTACCCTGATCAGTTTGAATCTGGGTAATGTGGCGCGAGGCTGATAGACGACGAATCCGATGAGCTAAAAGTTTGCTAGCTTTATCCCCATGTTCATAAAATTGGACACCTGTTTGAAGTAACATCTTAGTAGTGTGTTGGGTCATGAGCACATCAAACTCAGCCTGTAAGATGAGTCTATCCTTGTATAAAACAGGAGAAGGGGATGCGGCATACAAGTTATCAATTTGAGAGATTTGGCGCGTCAGAGTATTAAGTTTATCTTTTCGTAATTTATTTTCGTACTTTACATAAGAGATAATTTCTCCTCTAATGAAGGCCTTAAGTGTCTCCCAAAGCAATGAGGCCGAGATTCCGGGACTTTTATTGGTCTCTAGAAAGAAGTCTATTTGTCGCGCTACAAAGGATACAAACCTGTCATTAGTCAATAGGCGGGTATTAAGCCTCCACGGCGGTCGTTCAACGGGGTGAGAGCCGAATCTGATAGTTATGGAAACTGGGGCGTGGTCTGACAGAACAATAGCATCGTATTTACATCCAGTGAGCCGAGATAGCAATCTGTTATCAATCAGAAAGAAATCAATGCGCGTGTAGGTGTGGTGGACTGGGGAGAAAAAAGAGAAAACCTTCTGAGAGGGGTGCAGAAATCGCCAAGCCTCTTGCACATTGAATTCTGACATAAAGGAGTTTATGACCTTGGAGGAGCGTGAGGGCGTGACTATATTTAGAGATGAACGGTCCAGCTGGGGATCTAGCCAGCAGTTAAAGTCGCCTCCCATTATGAGATGATAAGTGGACATGTCGGGTAGTAGTTGAAAAACGTGTTTAAAAAACCCTGATGCATGCTCAATAATCCAGGTAGAAAAATCTAAAAAAGCTAAGTCTGGTCCTCTGGACATTCAAAAAACAAAACAAAACAAAGCAAAAAAAAATGTAGAAACGTTTCGTCTTTCGTCCGAAAGACTTCCTCAGTCTGAGAAGCTGTATTCAGCTCAGTCTTATAAATAGCACCCTCTCACAGTGGATCAACCAGTTGGCTGATGACAGCCGAAACCAGCTGCTCACATGATCAAGGAGGACCATCAGCCTGACGATGGATCGTTAGCACCCTGATGGTTGTTTGCTATTCACAGAGGGCTGAGTGATACTAGCAATAACAGCATTGTAGGAGGGGACAGTTGAACCCGGAGGCCTCCACCCTGTTTAATGATGGACGGTTTCTTTTCACAAAGATGGCCTCCTTTACTCCTCTCTCAAACCATTGTTCCTCTCTATCAAGGATGTGAACATCTTCATCCCTGAAAGAGTGACCGCTGGCCTGGAGATGAGTGTAGACTGCAGAGTCCTGACCTGATGATGTTGATCTTCTGTGCTGGGCCATCCTTTTGGCCAGTGGCTGTTTAGTTTCCCCATCCAAAAGGATGGCCCAGCACAGAAGATCAACATCATCAGGTCAGGACTCTGCAGTCTACACTCATCTCCAGGCCAGCGGTCACTCTTTCAGGGATGAAGATGTTCACATCCTTGATAGAGAGGAACGATGGTTTGAGAGAGGAGTAAAGGAGGCCATCTTTGTGAAAAGAAACCGTCCATCATTAAACAGGGGTGGAGGCCTCCGGGTTCAACTGTCCCCCTCTTACAATGCTGTTATTGCTAGTATCACTCAGCCCTCTGTGAATAGCAAACAACCATCAGGGTGCTAACGATCCATCGTTAGGCTGATGGTCCTCCTTGATCATGTGAGCAGCTGGTTTCGGCTGTCATCAGCCAACTGGTTGATCCACTGTGAGAGGGTGCTATTTATAAGACTGAGCTGAATACAGCTTCTCAGACTGAGAGCAGCTTCAGAAGGCTGCGAGAGGTGGAGCGGGAGCTTGAACTGCGGCGGCAGGTTTGAAAACTCAAATCGAGAGATTTGGAGGAATACATTTTCAAAGGCGGAAGACTGCTAAATCTTGAAATTGACTGTAACTCGGAACTGTCAAACAGTTACAAGTTATGCGGAAGAGAGAAGCTGTAAACGGCTGTTGAACTGAACTATTGTTTGGCTGCTGTGATGTCGGTAGAATTAGAAAGACGCAGTCGGAACAGCATGGATGATGGTGAAGAGGAAGAGGAAGAGATAGACGAACAGGGAGGGAAAAAGTGGGAAAATGTGGGGAAGGGTGGAAAGAAACAGAGAGCTAATGAAAAAAAAAGGAAAAAAAGAAATGAGGAAACTACAGAAGAAACTGATAGTGATGATGCGTCAAAAAATCCATCTATGAATGTCATAATAAGATTTGAGGAAGAAGGGGGAGTAAAGAAAATTGACCCACTTAAGCTAACAAACACACTTAAAGCACAAGTTGGAGAAATCAAATATGCTAAAATACTGAGAGACGGAAATCTTCTGATCGGGTGCAATACAGAAGCTCAGATGGAAAAAGCGAAGAAAATTGGATGGGTGTGCAAAATTAAAGTCAAAACAGTTGTAAGAGTAGGTGAAAAAAGAGATAATGGAAGTAGAGGAGTCATTGTAGGAGTACCTTTAAATGTAAACATGAAAGACCTGGTCGGGAATCTAAAGCAAAGAAATGAAGAAGTAAAAGGAGCAAGAAGAATGACTAGAGGTCCAGAGAAAGTTGAAACTGAAACTGTGCTGGTGGAATTTGAAACAAAAGATGTGCCAAAGGAAGTTTTCTTTGGCTTGATAAGATTTAGTGTTAGGGAATTTATACCTAAACCAGTGAGATGTTTCAACTGTCAGGGATTTGGACATATTGCTAAAGTGTGTAAAGGAAAAAGGAGATGTGCCCGATGTTCTGGGGATCATGAATATGGAAAATGTGGAGCTGGAGTCAAACCAAAATGCTGCAGCTGTGGAGGAGAGCATAGTGTTGCTTTCTGGGGGTGTGAAGTGATGAAGCAGCAAACAGTTGTGCAGAAAACAAAGGTCACGCAGAAAGTAACATATGCAGAAGCATGTAAAATGGTTGAAAAAGAGAAACCACACGGAAAACCAAAAATAGAAGAGGGAAAAATAGAAGAGAAACAAGTAATCCAAAAGGTTATGGAAATGGTTGAAAGAAAAATAGATGAAGAGAAGAAGAAGATGGTGACATTTATTGCAGGAGTAATAAATGCAACATCAGACGTGAAGTCCAAAACAGAAAGAATTCAAATCATTGTGAAGGCAGCATGTCATAGTCTAGATATGAAGAACATCAGATGGGAAGAAGTAAGGGAAGAGCTATGTAGCCAAACAAGTCAAGAAGGATCATGTGGTTAACTCTTATCACAATACTAATCCTACAGTGGAACGCAAGGAGTCTTTTGTCAAATGGTCAAGATTTTAA
>JBBPBX010049422.1:13324-25361 GCA_038048925.1 Garcialebias charrua
AGTTATAATCATGAACATTAAAAGAAATAAACTTTTGAAATATAAAAGTCTGTGTGTAATGAATGAATATAATGTACAAGTTTCACATTTTGAATGGTATTACTGAAATAAATAGATTTTTTTCATGATATTCTAATTTCATGACCAGCACCTGTACTGTCTTCAATTCTGGGTATCACGTCCTTTTTTCAAACAAAATCAGATTAATTTTGTGTCTTATTCTATGTAAAATAGACATATTATCAAGCAACACTGAAGATCCAGGGGCGGCCGCCACTAGAGGGCGCCAGGGCGCCGCCCCACTTTCTGGACAAGTTTACAATTGAATACTTAAAAAAAAATAAAAAAAATGAAATAATAACATAAAAATATTTCGAAATATATGCATATATGTTTTTAGTTGTGTAGGATAAATATTTTATGAGCAATGATGAGTTATATTGTTTGTTTCAAAAAACGTTTTTCTGATTGGTGACGTATTTCCTGTTTGGGGCACTCATCTGATCCATTGATTCTAATTATAGCTGGCGCATGCGTACTGATGCCACCACGTTACGATACAATGGGTCTCTTCAGGGCGCTGTTTTGTACGCCCTGGACAGTCCAACGTGAGCTGAAGTACAGAACAATGTACTTCCGGTCCAGTTTTTTTTTTGAGAGACAGACTCCTCCTCCTCACCTGTCTCTCCTCTTACCACCTGCGCAACCTCCAACGACCGTCACCGGTGCTGTTGACAAACGGTGTCAGCAGAAATTGTGCTACTGTTAGTAGAAGACCACGAGGAGGGAAACGTGTCAGGAGACAGAGAAGAAGAGGAAAGTGAAGAATGTAGGACTGAGGGTTGCAACTCTAAATGTGGGGACAATGGGCCTCATGCAAGAACCGTTCGTACGCACAGATTTGTTCTTAAACTGTGCGTACGAGTGATTTAGGATCATTTGTGGCATTCAACAATGTTTTCGTATTCTAAGATTTTTTTCAGATACGAACAAAATTTACGTGTGGTCCAGACCTGTCGTATATTTTACGAGCAGTCAGTCTGCTGTTATCCAGACGGATTTTCTCCACTAATAACTTTATACTTCGTTATTTAGAAAATATTTTGGGTTTAAAAAAATCACGCACCATAATTATTCTTGACAATAGGTTATTCTGTTTGAAATAGAATTATAATTTTAAGTTTAATTTGTCTGGTGTGTCGCAGGCTTCGGTGAGTCGTGCGCTCCCCTTGGTCATCAAAGCCCTCCTCAAATTAACACCCTGTCAGCCCGTGTGCTGACAGTGGTTCTGACAGCGGTTCTGACGGGACTGTGTTTTGTGCGCTCCTGCCATGAAGAAGGAGGAAGACTGCAGCTCCAGTGTATGAGGAAATGATTCCTTCGGCAGTTATTAATCTTTCCCACAAAACACTGGAGCTACAGACTTCCTCCCCCTTCACGGCAGGTGCGCCGGGGCGAGATGGCTGGCTTGTTGGTAACTTTTTAATTTGTAATTGAGGATTTGGAATTATTCTCTGATCATTTACCTATAACTCACTATTTTCCACAGGTGATCGAGGCTATGCATTAGCCCCATGGCTTATGACACCTCTAAACAGCCCTCAGACAAGACAGGAGCGCTTGTGTAATAAGCTGCATACACGCACTCGTGCTGTAGTTGAGCGCACAGTTGGAGTTTTGACATGACATTTATTTTTCCATCCATCTCGGTAACGCAGACTTTCCTTGACCTCCAGCACCGTGCTGCGGCGAGACGTTTTCTGAAGCCATTTTCAGATCAAACCATTTTTTCTTGATTTCTGATACTGTACGACCCACGGGAGACACAACATTAACAGCAGTGGTTATTTCATGCCATTCTTTGGCTTTTCGCTGTCATTTTATGAACGGACACTTCCTGCTCTCTGAGGCAGGAAACGTAGCCTTATATGGTGTTTTGAGGGGTGGGAATTATGTAAATGACCTCTCCGCGTGCACGAGCAGGTGGATAGAACAGGTGCAATTCATCATACGTACGCAGCTCATTTACACACTTTTCCTGAGGATAGAAGAGTTTGTTGAATCTGACGTGGCATGTTCGTACAAACGCCTCGTACGAACAAAAGTAAGAGAAATTTAGGATAAAAATACGAACATGTTCTTGCATGAGGCCCAATGACAGGCAAAGGTAGAGAGCTGGCTGACATGATGCAGAGAAGGAAGGTAGATGTTTTATGTGTCCAAGAGACCAAGTGGAAGGGCAGCAAGGCCCGCAGCATTGGAGCAGGGTTCAAACTTTTCTGGTTCCAGTTCTAATAGAAGAGTTCACAGTTTCTGGTTCCAGTTCTAATTGTATTACTAAAATAATGATAACAGAATATGATAGAAGTTGTCCAAAAATTGAAAAGTGGAAGCAGAACACTCCCATTCTCTTTTCACACTGATGCCTCAAACAAGGTGAAGATGAACCATGTTTTATTAATGATAGTTTTATACAAATGGATACACCTGATATATACAAATAAAAACATGATCAAACTTTTACTTTACTTTACTACCAACATAATTATGCATACTTCTACACATGTTTAAAAATTTTAAACAGTTTATGGCGCCCCCCCATAAAATAAAATGACCAGCCGCCACTGCTGAAGATCAACTACACCAGCGACAAGAGATGGCTCAAGTTGAGAGTGAAAAAGATGACAGGTGGGAAACATGTATTCACGTGCAAAGTAATCACTTACCACTCAAGTCCAAATCCCCTACTTGTTTATTTTTCTTTTACACTTTGCACAGACTCTGAGTAACCACAAGAACAACCCTGAGCATGTCAGCTCAGTCACACATGCAGCAAAGCAGAGTTAGACAGACACGAACACACTGCATGGGAAATGGCCTGCTTTGACGGTGCAGAACAGAAGTACAAAAGCAGCACAAACTGAAGCACAACTAAAAGCAGGTGTCATTTTCCAACACTGCGTGAACACATCCTCAGATCTCTGAGACATAAACAGAAAGCAGATGATCTTTCACTCCTCAGCAGACTAATTTGCTGAATGTTTGTAAGACTTAGGAGGGAAACATAAACAGGCACAATTTGTAGAAACCTTTAGATACAAAAAAAAAAAGCATAAAGTACAGTTTGAATGTTGAGTGGTGACTGACTTTACTGCAACTTGTTGAAGAAGCCAAACAAAGCAGAAAACTGAAAGTTATGCACCATAACTCATGTTTGTTGTATGTTGGTATTAATCAATCCTCCATCTCCCGTTTACAGCTTGTACAGAACTCTGCCGCGCGCTTTTTGACCAACACACGAAAATATGAACACATCACTCCTGTCCTGTCCTCTCTACACTGGCTCCCGGTTCAGTTCAGGATACAGTTCAAGCTGCTCCTGTTTGTTTTCAAAGCTCTGAATGGACTTGCACCTCTGTACATCTCAGAACTTTTGAAAGTCCATCAGCCCAGCAGAGCTTTACGATCTGCCAGTCAACACCTGCTGGAGGTGCCTCGCTCAAGGTACAAACAATGGGGAGACCGGTCCTTTTCTGTTGCCGGCCCAAAAGCCTGGAACAGCCATCCCCCTTGATCTGACTCTGTTCAAAACCAGACTGAAGACCCACTTGTTCAAAAAAGCTTTAAATGTGTAACTTTTATTACTTTTGGTATTTTAGTATGTAGCATTTCTTTTATTTCCATTGCCTTCTTTTATTACTGTTGTTTTTTATTCTATTTTCACTGATTTATTGTTCCAGTTTATTCATCTTTTTATCCTGTTAAGCACCTTGGTCAATGCAAGGCATTGTAGGAAGGTGCTATACAAATAAAGTTTATTATTATTATTATTATTATGTTCCCTGAAGGAAGGGAACGAGGTGCAACATACTTGCTATGGGAGTTGCGCCCCCGCGCGATTACCTGAAGGAATATACTCACGCCTTTACGGCTAGGGGCGTCACCGCCGCACCAGAGGCCCCGCCCTCTGGGTACTTAAGCGGCTTGCGCCCCTCCATCTTTCTCCAAAATTGCACTTCACCGAGCTTTCAGCATTGAAAAGGGCCAGATATGTTGCACCTCGTTCCCTTCCTTCAGGGAACATGAGTTATGGTGCATAACTTTCAGTTCCCTTTCAGTCGGTCTATCGGTGCAACATACTTGCTATGGGAACGTAATCCATTCACACCTTTGAAATGCTCAGCAAAGTGCATGTGAGAGCATCCATCCTAAAAGACAGGCATCTCCCAGCTACTTTCTGCAGGGAATGCAAAAAGCACATGCTAAGAGGAAAAAATGCCAAATGTAAGAAACACCAACGTGATGTTTCCACTGGCATATATGTATACACCACTAGAGACAGCTTAAGTGTGCTCCATCAGTGTGAATACTCAACATCCCCTTTTCCCGTTGGAACATCCTGAGAAACAGGAGGAAAAATGGACCCATCACGTCACAAGAAATTGGGTGACAGATGTGGAGGTCGAAAACCCAAGCCAAGCACAGGGTAACCTCTCAGGTCCTTGTTAACTTTGTTCTTAATGTTGATGTTGTTTGTTTTGGGACAAAGCAACCAAAGCCTTAGGCTCTCAGCCAGATCCCTTCAGAGGCCAGGCTGAAAGTTGCCATAACTCTGGAAGTGGGTGTAGAAGCTGCCCACGCGCCTGAGTCAGTAGGTCCCTGTGAGAAGGCAATTGCCATGGTATCCCAGATAGCATTGAAATCAGCTCCGGGAACCACATTTTCTGTGGCCACCTAGGGGCTATGAGAATCAAGGAGAGAGCTCCCTGACATACCCGTTCCAATGTCGCCCCGATCAGAGGGACAGGTAGAAAGGCATAGAGCACCCCTGCAGGCCAATCATGTGCCAGAGCATCCATACCCAATGGAGCGTCTGCTTCCCTCAAGGAGAAATAAAGGTCACAGTGTGAGCTAGCC
Source organism: Garcialebias charrua (assembly GCA_038048925.1). Taxonomy (NCBI): domain Eukaryota; kingdom Metazoa; phylum Chordata; class Actinopteri; order Cyprinodontiformes; family Rivulidae; genus Garcialebias; species Garcialebias charrua. Next base: position 18,242 of record JBBPBX010049422.1, read on the forward strand.
CTGCAGGCGAACAGGTCCACAGAGGCTTTCCCAAATCGTGACCAGACCTGTTCCACAATCCGTGGGTTCAGGCTTCATTCTGACGCCAAAAGATGTCCTCTTGAGAGGGCGTCCGCTCCATAATTTAGTTCACCAGGGACATACTGTAAGTCGCCCTAAGTGACAAGATTCTTGGAACACACCACGTTAGCATCCTCTGCGCCCGTCCTAGAAGGGCCCGGGACCTTGTCCCTCCCTCTCTGTTGATGAAGGACACTGTGGTCCTGTTATCTGATTTCACCAGGATGTTGTTGAAGAAGTATTTTAATGACAGAAATATGGCCAACAACTCCAGGAAGTTGATATGTAATCTTGCTTCCTGTTCATTCCAAAGGCTGCGGGCATTCTGATTTCTACAGATCGACCCCCATCCTGTTTTTGAGATGTCCGTCGTGATGACCACACGAGATGACACCCTTCCCAATGAGACCCCTTCCGTGAAAACGGACAAATCTCTCCAGGGTTCCAGGGCCTCCAGGCACTCTGGATCTATCCTAACCTTCTCTGCCTGATTAGGCAGGTCGGGCTGTATTCGTTGGTTTAGCCACAGCTGCATGGGCCGCATTTTCAGTAATGCGTGTGGCACATAGGGAATGGCTGCCGCCAAGAGGCCTAAGAGGCGTTGGCAGGTTTTCATAGGGACCCGTCGGTCCAGTTTAAATCTTTCCAGGCAACGGCGAATGGAGGAAACTCGTTTCTTCGAGAGCCATGCTCTGTACTGGACGGTGTCAATCTGTACTCCCAAAAATACGGTAACCCGCGATGGAGTCAAATCGCTTTTTTGTAGGTTTATGACAAAACCAAGAGACTCCAGGTGAGAAATCACCCTATAGGAGTGTGACTGAGCCTGCTTTCTGTTTCAGCCAGAATCAGCAGGTCATCTAGGTAATTCATGACCCTGAGTCCTTGATTCCTAAGAGGGGTCAGGGCTACATCCAGACATTTAGTAAATGTACGCGGAGCAGTCTTTAAACCAAAGGGTAAAGCTTTGAATTCATAAGTGTTTCCCTCTAAGGCAAAGCGGAGGAACTTTCTGTGTTTCCTCCATACGCCTAAAATAGGCATCTTTTAAATCCATTGTACACGCGTAGTCTCCAGGTCTCACAGACTGGAGGACTTGCCGCAGTGTAAGCATCTTGAACTTAAATGTTTTAATCCTCTTGTTGAGAGTCCTGAGATCCAGAATCGGTCTCAGGGAATGATCCTTTTTTGGCACCAGGAAGTATTTACTGTAGTGGCCAGAGCGCAGCTTGTGTCCTGAGACCAAGCTAATCACTCCCTTTTGCAGCATTGTTGAGACTTCCTCTCTCAGCACGTGTGCACGTTTAGGGTTAGTTTTAGATTGCAGCACCTCTGTGAAGCGGGGCGGTCTTTTTGAGAACTGCAACTTGAGCCCATGATGTATCATTGTCATGACCCAATTATTTGGTAAACACGCCTTCCAGGCCTGCGCATGCGCGCTGAGCCTGGAGGGCATGTTGAATTGCTGCTTGTCGTGTTTTAGCGCCAGAGGGTGACCTTTGACCTCTCTTGCACTTTTTTGAGCAGGTTGGTCGGCCCGACAGAAGATATCGCAAGATCTGACCGTCTTTGGCAGGGCTCGTGTATCTTGCTGTGGTTCATAGTTTGACCACATGGTTTGCTTATAAAAATGGGACTCGAGTCAAGAACCAGGGCAGTCTGTGCTTTGATACTTTTATTTTTGTACATGTCTGAAACAGTGTTTGTTTTGTTTACACATGCAATATTCAAGTCATGTTTGGTACGTGTACACATACCACTCACTCCTCGTAGTTTTTTACAAGGGGAGACTGGGCTCAAGAAGTTAGGTTCCCGTACCACGTGGGCGAGCAAACCTGTAAAATTATCAGTTCGTCCTGTTTCATCAGGTTCGAGTCTGTTTCCGACATTGGGTCACTGAAGAGGTCCTCGGCCAGTACTAGAAGGTTTCACCGCCACCAACGGGTCTCTTCCGTGGTAGGCCACGCGTGTCTTCCTTTGGGGGTGCAAAGCTTTTCCTCAGCAACCTCTCGCGGAGGGCTTCCGCCTGTTTGCGTCTTTGTTCCAGTCTGGCCTGGACGCGTTCCAGGGCTCCCCCGAAGAGTCCCGTCGACTCGATGGGGTGCTGGAGGAAAGTGGACCTCTGGTTTTCTGGGAGGTCCGACAGAGTTAGCCAAAGATGGCGCTGGACGACAACTATTTCCGCAATCGCCTTGCCTTGGGAAATGGCTATTGTCCCTATCATGCGGAGCACGAGGTCCGAGGCACGGCGGGCCTCCTCCATGGGTTCCGTTACGGCCTGCTCGTCTTTTGCTACCTGGATATGTTGGAGTTTTTCCGCCAGGTATGCCTGCACCATGGTCGATGCGTTCATTGCGCGAGCCGCGAGGCCCTGAGCCTTGTAGCACTTCTCGAGTTGTTTCTCCGAAGCGCGGCAGGCCCTGCTGGGTAGCGTGGGTTTCGTCCCCGTGGCTGTGGGGGCCAGGTGAGCCGCCAAAGTCTCCTCTATCAGGGGTGCATTGGCGAGGCCTGCTGTCTCCATTCCCGCGACGTCAAGGAGTTGGGATAATGGCAGCATGATGGACGCTCCGGGTTCCGCCCAGGAGCGTTTGAGCTCCATGAGGAAGTCCGGAAAAATGGGAATTTTCTGCGGCGTTGTCGGTTGTTTCGCGTAGAAGTAGCTTCCCGCTAACCTCGTAGCCTGTTGGCGAGGCGTGGGGTCTGGCCACGTGACCTGCAGGGCATCTGCCGTCCTGTGGCACAGGTCGAACAGGGCAGATACCGACATGTCCAGTTCTGGTAAGATTTGCGCCAGGGTCTGGGAGGAATCAGCAGTTTCTCCTTTGTGACCATATTCGGCGTCTTGGTCGGACACTTCAGGTGTTGAGTCCTCGGCGGTAACTGAGGAGTCCGACATGTTGTCCTCTCCGACTCGGCCGTTGCATTCCAGGTCCACGTTGTCGGGCTCCGGTTCAGGAGAGAGCACTTTAGTTTGACGTGCGACCTTCAGCGCCGCGTTTCTAGCCATGGATTTAGCCAACGTGTCAGCGCGTCGTTTCCTCACTACTGCCGAAATTCGACGATAGTGAGAGTAGGAGTCGGGGAATTCCAGCGCCTTCCTCGCGTGCAGAATCCCTAGGCAGACAGGACAGGCCTCGTGGGTGTCCGTTGCCGAGAGGGAGTATCCGCAGCCGCTGGGGCATGGGCGCGAGCGAGGACTCGTTGTCTTGGTTTTCCTCCTTCTTGTCCTCCGTTTCCCCTTCTTGGGAGCCATGTCCGGCAAGAAGTGTCAAAGTTGTTCCTAGTTTTCTTTTGTTTGAAGCCATCTTCTCCGTCGTCTTGCTTACGCTGGTTAGCCGGCTAATGATAGCAGGAGGTTGTGACGCAGTTAGCGCCGTCGAGCGAAAAGCTGCGGAAAGAAGAAAACTTCAAAGGTGAGTAGAAAAACGCAGGACTAGCTTTCGCCAGCCCAGCAATACGCAGGAAAATTTCTCTGTACGCTCAGTGTAGGAAGCAAGCTCACCTCAGTCGAGCGATGCGACAACAGAGAAGTCCCACGAAGTTCAGGTGTTAAGCGAGGTGAAGGGCAAAAAGAGAAAGATGGAGGGGCGTAAGCCGCTTAAGTACCCAGAGGGCGGGGCCTCTGGCGCGGCGGTGACGCCCCTAGCCGTAAAGGCGTGAGTATATTCCTTCAGGTAATCGCACGGGGGCGCAATTCCCATAGAAGTATGTTGCGCCGAGAGACCGACTCAAAGGGAACTAAAGATGCAGAAGACAAACAACCTAGTTTGAATTCAAAAGTAGCAAAGATTAAGTCACCAAACACTAGCTAAAAGTAGCTAAATGCTAACTAAAGTGTAAAATTTAAAACCGTAACTGGATGCTAAAATTAGCAAAACATTAACTAAACGCAGTTAAAAATTACCTGCAAAATAAACATAGCATAAGGCTAGATGAAGGGAAAGCATGGCTTGCTATAAGCTAATAGCTGCTAATGTAGTGGTTATAAAATTGTTTTAGAAAAATGACAGTAAGCAAAATAATATGGTTTTGTATTTGTCTAAAAAAAAATCAAAAAGAAACCCTACCACAATTTATTTCTCTACCTGAAGAAAACTCATGGAAATAGGATGCACTGTGATTGTCGATCTAGGTATCTGTGATCGATTAGTTTGGTCTTGCGAGTTAAAAAAACCACAGACTGATGCAGTGAAAAACGTATGCAAGTTAAAATATGCTTTAAATGCATTTTTCTTGAATATTTTCTGATTATTGATTGTGTTATGATGTATTTAGAGTGTGCAGCCTTTTCAAGTTTCAAGTTTTGTGAGTTTGTTCGCCGATCGTGTCTCGATTGGTTTTGTCTGGCTTTGTGAAGGGGAGACGTGTTGCTTCTGCTCGGCCATTACAACACTGGAGGCGACAGAAGTCACATCGTGTCTGTGTCTGTTCTTCCTTATTCCCCTTTACAGGTAAAAATTCAGACTGTTGCAGATTTTATTGCTTATGTTAATGCTGATTTATTTTATAAAATGACCAGGAAGTGGTTGTAGTAACCTTAGCTTAAGTAAATGTATCTTTGCTTAAAAGTTTGTACTTACCTTGATTTCATGGTTAGCTGTGCTCTGTGTCACAGATTATATTGCTGTGCAGATACAACTGCAATGCTTGTGTACAATGTTTAATGCTAAAAGATGTATTGAAATGATGTTATATTGTTTATGAGTAAAAATGTTTTGTTAACTTTGCTTCTGTAGAACACCAGTCTTGAAAGATGTTTAGCTAATGCTAAAACAATCTACCAGTCTGTATTTGTGTTAACACAAAGACATTTTGAGTTGAATCACCTTTTGTTTATGTGACCATGTAATGTTCAAAACTGTGTTAAAAGCCATTACAACACTGGAGGCGACAGAAGTCACATCGTGTCTGTGTCTGTTCTTCCTTATTCCCCTTTACAGGGGCGTAACATTTTGGAGGCACCGCTGGGATTGAGTGAGGCTAGATTTGACTTCTGCCATGACCAGACGTCTCCAGCTCTCACTCAGCTCCCTTTAACTCACCCAAACAAGCGACACCTAGTGGACAATTGTGCAGCAGTCTGAGTGGCTACGACCAAAGGGCAAGCAATCTGAGGTAACCCCAAGGTACCAGGAGCGCTGCAATCAAGTTTGAGCAAACCAGTCACTGCTAAAACAATCAACACTAAGTTGCTACAACAAAGAAGATGGAGTCAACCGAGGCAGAGGCATTACAACTGGAAATAATGGGACTTTTGTGTACACTGCCTGTAGACAGCCTTATAGAACTATGTGATTTCCTCACAATTGCTGGATTAAAATTCGAGCACGTGACAGGAAAGAACAGAGCATCGCTCATCTTAATGATTAGTAATCATCTGCAGAGTGAAGAACTACAGAACTTGGAGGACATGGGAATGGCACAGCTTCTCTGTTTTAAAGACAAGATAACTGAGCTTCAGACTGAGACTACGGCTGGCCAAGTAAAGGGACTTCAGGCAGCCCAAAATGAAGAACAAAATAAATCTGATGAAACACAGGGCAGTATATCAACAGGAAACAGACCTTCTCAGTCACATTTACCACCCCGAATAAAAAGTACTGATAAGGAGAATGGACATAAAGTTCAGACCACCCTACCCACAGGTTCAGCTCCAGGTCAGACCCCTTCTCTCTGGCACAAAGAATTCAAAATAGCTGGACAAATTGGAGAACCAGGGCAGAAAGATCGTCTCACATTTTCCAGCCTAGCACGGCAAATTGAGCATGGCCTCCTGAAAGCTTTTCCAGAGACTGAGATTGTTGATGCCGTCATAAGGGCCATTGTTCCGGGGATGCAGTTACGAAGCTATTTAGAGGGGAAAAGTGACCTTGCCCTGCCCACACTGAGGAGAATACTGCGCTGCCATTATCAGGAGAAGAGCGCGACAGAACTATATAAACAGCTGTCATCGGAAGCACAGGGCATTAAAGAGACTCCTCAGAGCTTTCTTATCCGCACTCTTGATCTGAGACAGAAGATTCTGTTTGCCTCACAAGAGTCAGAGTCAGGCTTAAGGTATGATCCAGTGCTGGTGCAAAACATGTTTCTCCATACAGTTATGACAGGCTTACAGAATGATAACATAAAACGGGATCTCCAGCCATTCCTGGAGCAAGCTGGTGTTTCTGATGAACTTCTGTTTGAGAAGCTGAATATTGCATGTGCTTATGAAGGTGAGAGGCAGGAAAAAAAGAAAATGAACACACCACAGCGGTCTGTTACTGTTCACTCTGCTCAATTTGACCATGCCACTACTGAAAAGAAGGAGAAGATAAACCAGCCGAGTCACAGTAAGGGTCAAGCAGATATACTTTCAGAACTGCAGGAGATGAAAGCAAACATGATTCTCCTTAAAGATCTTAAAGCTGAAGTATCTTCCATCAAAGAGTCTATGCAGCAGCCCCACTATCTACAGAGACAGAACCCAAACCCAGTATCTGGACCAGAATGCGCACCACCTCATTCAGCATCAGTCTACCAGCCTGCATTACATCATGGTTACCATCCACCTGCTGTCCAAAATAGCTACTTGCAACCCCCTTTAAAGCATCACAACTATCAACCATCCTTACCAGGACAACATGATCCTCCTCCACCCCACCAGATGTATGGAAATCGACACTCCCTCCCCACAGCTTCACCACGTCCTAGGAGAAGATGCTACGCCTGCCAGCAGGAGAATTTGGAGGACTGTACTCACTGTTTCAGGTGTGGCAGCAATGAACACTTCTCAGCTGGCTGCAGAATGAGAAGATCAGGACAGTTTAGAGGAAGTGCTTTAAACGAGCAAGGGTTACCCCAGCGGGGCAGGGAGTAACCACTTCATCAGCAGTGCCCCAAGTCTGTGCACACTGTGGTGTAGGTGGGATAAAGGTAAGACTGAGACAATGTTCATCATGTAAAAGTGTCTTATATTGTTCTGAGGGATGCCAACATGAACACTGGGCTGTTCATAAGAACCAGTGTTCAACTACTTGTAGCACAGTTCGAGCTACACCACAAAAGAAAAAGTTAGTTC
>JBBPBX010049423.1:0-25360 GCA_038048925.1 Garcialebias charrua
TGAATCAGGAGCAGAGAGGAGGGAGGAGCAGAAACTGTGCACCGCCACTGCCATTCAAACAAACTCCTAAACCTAATCTGGATGATGTGAGCAGATAATCCTGACCGCTTTGTAGTTTACATCGTCTAACAGTAATAAAAATCTTTTCTGTTTGTACTTTCTTCCATCAGTTTTATGCTGACTCGGCAAACTTTCAGTTATTTTGAAAAAAAATAATCAGCTTGGTCTGGACATAACAGCTGTGACTTTAAAAATATATATATTTCAATTATTTAACTTTCTTTGCATTTTCTCCAACAGAAATCCTTGTGATTCCTTGAACTCTGACACTTACACACTTTTTTAGTTTGTACTTATTGTTCTGCTGGTTTTAGCTTTCATCAGGAGTCCTATTGGGCCTTTTTGGCTTGTGGGACCCCGGAAGCAGCTGATAGGTACCGGCAGTCCAAGCGGCATGCGGCTCGGGTGGTTGCTGAGGCAAAAACTCGGGCGTGGGAGGAGTTCGGAGAGGCCATGGAGAATGACTTCCGTACGGCTTCGAGGCGATTCTGGTCCACCATCCGGCGTCTCAGGGGGGGAAAGAGGTACGAGACCAACACCATTTATGGTGGAGGTGGCGTGCTACTGACCTCAACTCGGGATGTTGTGAGTCGGTGGGCGGAATACTTCGAAGACCTCCTCAATCCTACTGGCACGTCTTCCACTGAGGAAGCAGAGCCTGGGGACTTTGGGTCGGGTTCTCCGATCTCTGGTGCTGAGGTCGCCGAGGTGGTTAAAAAGCTCCGCGGTGGCAAGGCTCCGGGGGTGGATGAGATTCGCCCGGAGTTCCTTAGGGCTCTGGATGTTGTAGGGTTGTGTTGGCTTACGCGACTCTGCAATATCGCGTGGACATCGGGGGCAGTTCCCTTGGATTGGCAGACTGGGGTGGTGGTTCCCCTATTCAAAAAGGGGGACCGTAGGGTGTGTTCCAACTATAGGGGGATCACACTCTTAAGCCTCCCTGGTAAGGTCTATTCAGGGGTTCTGGAGAGGAGGGTCCGTCGGATAGTCGAACCTCGGATTCAGGAGGAGCAGTGTGGTTTTCGTCCTGGTCGTGGAACACTGGACCAGCTCTACACCCTCAGCAGGGTCCTGGAGGGTGCGTGGGAGTTTGCCCAACCAGTTTACATGTGCTTTGTGGACTTGGAGAAGGCATTCGACCGCGTCCCTCGGGGGGTTCTGTGGGGGGTACTCCGGGAGTATGGGGTACCAGGCCCTTTGATAAGGGCTGTTAGGTCCCTGTACGACCGGTGTCAGAGCTTGGTCCGCATTGCCGGCAGTAAGTCAGGCTCGTTTCCGGTGAGAGTTGGACTCCGCCAAGGTTGCCCTTTGTCACCGATTCTGTTCATAACTTTTATGGACAGAATTTCTAGGCGCAGCCAAGGTGTTGAGAGGATCCGTTTTGGTGGCCTTAGAATCGCTTCTCTGTTTTTTGCAGATGATGTGGTCCTACTGGCTTCATCAGTTCGTGATTTACAACTTTCACTGGAGCGGTTTGCAGCCGAGTGTGATGCGGCCGGGATGAGGATCAGTTCCTCCAAATCCGAGGCCATGGTCTTGAGCCGGAAAAGGGTAGCATGCCCTCTCCGGGTCGGGGAGGAGGTCCTGCCCCAAGTGGAGGAGTTTAAGTATCTCGGGATCTTGTTCACGAATGAGGGAAAACTGGAGCGTGAGATCGATAGGCGGATAGGTGCAGCGTCCGCAGTGAAGCGGGCGCTGTACCGGTCTGTCGTGGTGAAGAGAGAGCTGAGTCAAAAGGCAAAGCTCTCAATTTACCGATCGATCTACGTTCCCACCCTCATCTATGGTCATGAGCTTTGGGTTATGACCGAAAGAACAAGATCTCGGATACAAGCGGCTGAAATGAGTTTTCTCCGCAGGGTGGCTGGACTCTCCCTTAGAGATAGGGTGAGAAGCTCAGTCATCCGGGAGGGACTCGGAGTAGAGCCGCTGCTTCTCCACATCGAGAGGAGCCAGTTGAGGTGGCTCGGGCATCTGGTTAGGATGCCTCCTGGACGCCTCCCTGGTGAGGTGTTCCGGGCATGTCCCACCGGGAGGAGACCCAGAGGAAGACCCAGGACGCGCTGGAGGGACTATGTTTCTCGGCTGGCCTGGGAACGCCTTGGGATTCCCCCGGAGGAGCTGCTCCAAGTGGCTGGGGAGAGGGAAGTCTGGGCCTCCCTACTTAGGCTGCTACCCCCGCGACCCGACCCCGGATAAGCGGAAGAAGATGGATGGATGGATGGATGGATCTCAGGGAACTTCTCATATAGAGCAGGTCTTCACCAGACTCGTATAATATTATTTAAATGATATAACAGTATGTTATGTAACAATGACACACCACACAATTCATTGACTTGATAATTAACTTGAACTGTGTTTTGCAGCAAAGTTCAACATCATGTCTTACCTGTTTGATCTGTCTCGTTTAGAAACTGCAGCTGTTTGAATGAAACGTGTCAATGTTTGTACAATTAGCTGTGTCTGTTTCCAGAGCTTTTCTCTTTTTAATCCTTCTCTGAACCACCCTCCACTGACCGCATTTACGTGTCACCTCCGGGCACGTAACAAAAACGAAACTGAAAGTGGAGGAGGTGCACCCCCGTAGTTGCTGGTGATAAACTGATGACATGTGAATAAATGAGGGGCGGGGTGGCCTAGGAGCAGCGCAGTAGTGGTGTTCTGTGTTATTTGTTGTTAAAAACAAAAGTTGTAAAAGATTTTTTTTTTTTTTAAACGAGGGGCAGCGTGACGCTGAAGAGATGCTGCCAGCGTCTCTTCTTCTTCTTTGCCGCCCCCTGTTGGATGCCGCCCTGGGCAGCTGCCCATATAGCCCATATAAGGGAACGCCACTGGGTAAATGGCAAGATGGCCACGCTCGAAGCAGCAGCAGCTTCACGGGCTCCCGGTACATTCCTAGCTTTTAGTAATTTTGATAGTGACTCTGTACCTGACTCTGCACAATTTATGCATGTGAATTATAGCTGCACTGAACTGATGAGAATTGGAGCGGATTTACCATGGGATATAGCTGAAATCAGCGGCAAAATCAAATCTACGCTTGGCAGAATGCAGCTCTTAGTCATCTACCTGGAAGCTGCGGCGGGGGCGTTCCTGTGGGCAGAAAAGAAAACGTTGCTCCCGGCTTCAGAGGAGGGATTGCCGAGGCGGGTGTTATGGTGAGGCTGCGTGCTAACGCTAAAACCGGGAAACTCCCGATGCCGTCACTTTTTCTGTCTAACATCCGCTCGCTGGATAACAAGATGGATTTGAGAGTGGGTGCGTAAGAAGAGATGTTAAAGTGCTCAGTGCTTTGCCTCACGGAGGCATGGATTTTAAAGGAAATGCCGGACTCAGCTTATCTGCTAGATGATAGACTCTTCTTCAGAGCGGACCGCTGCAGCGAGCTAACAAGAAAAACACGAGGAGGAGGGGTGTGCATTTATGTGAGTAAAAACTGGTGCACAAATTGTGTTGTTGTAAAGCACTCCTGCTCCGTGGCTGTTGAACAAATAACAGTGCCGTGTCGGCCATATTACCTCCCCCATGACTTCTCTGTGATTTTTATCACAGTTATTTACATCCCACCTGAATCTAATGCAAACGACGCCCTACATGAAACTCATGATCTAATCAGCTCGCTGCAGATTGAAAACCCTGAAGTACTATACATTGTAGCCAGTGACTTCAATCACTTGAATTTAAAAGACTGTCTCCCAAACTTCAATCAACATGTTACCATAGCAACACGTGAAAACAACACCCTAGATCATGTTTACACAAACCTACAGGATGCATACAAAGCAAAACTCTGCCCCCACTTAGGATCTTCTGATCACATATCCATTCTAATGGTTCCAATTCTACCTCCCCACTGAGACGCTCCAGACTGGTACAAAAGGAAGTTAAATGCTGGATCCAGGACAGTGGCTCCATGCTAAGAGGCTGTTTTGAAAGAACAGACTGGCATGTTTTCAGAGAAGCTGCTGAAAACTGAGGATTGGTTGATATTGAACAATACACTTCCTCAGTACTAGGGTACAACAGCACATGCTCTGAAAATGTCTCCATCAAAAAATATGTTAAATGCTACCCCAACGCAAAACCTTGGTTAAATTCAGAAGTCCGCACCCTGCTGGCAGCCAGGAACACTGCCTTCAAGTCTGGAAACTCAGAGGAGCTGAGAAAGACTAGGATAGAGCTGGTTGCTGGCATTAAGAGGGCCAAAGCCAAATATGCACAGAGGATTGAGGGTCAATTCACCTCACAAGACCCACGGAGCATGTGGAGGGGCATTAAGTGCATAACATATTATAAAGGAAGGAGTAAACAATGCCCCAAAGACCCATCTCTGCCTGATGCCCTCAACAAGTTTTATGCACGTTTTGAAGACCCAAACAGACCACCCAACACCAGACTCACCTCACAACCAGATGAAGAACGTCTCAGCGTGACTGCAACAGAAGTGTGGAGTAGTCTCAGGAGGATCAACCCTCACAAAGCAACCGGACCGTACAACAACAAAAAGTGCTAAAATAATGTGCTGACCAGCTCTGCTATGTGCTAGCTGACATCTTTACCACATCACTTCCCCTGGAAACAGTTCTCACCTGCCTGAAGACCGCCACCATCATCCCAGTCCCAAAAAGCTCCACAGTGACTGGTCTGAATGACTTATTGGCCATTGGCCCTCACCCCGATAGTCGCAAAATGCTTTGAAAAACTGGTCATGACCCACATCAAAACATCCATCAACATCAACGAGGACCCTCATCAGTATGCATAACATGAGAACCGATCAACAGAGGACGCCATCTCCTATGTGGTCCACACTGCTCTCATCCACCTGGATCAGAGAAGGACTCATACGTCTGTATGCTCTTTGTGGACTTCACATCTGCTTCAACACCATGATCCCCCAAACTCTGATGGACAAACTATTCACACTTGGACTAAGACCCTCCATCTGTAACTGGGGACTAGACTTCTTAACAGACAGACCACAGTCAGTGAAGATCCACAACTTCTCCTCCTCCACCATAACCCTCAGCACTGGCTCTCCTCAAGGATGTGTGTTGAGCCCTCTTCTGTTCACTCTGCTCACATATGATTGTACAGCCACACATCCAGGCTGTCATATTGTTAAGTTTGCAGATGATACAGCGGTGGTGGGATGCATCACAAACAATGATGAGTCCAGCTACAGACAGGAGGTGGAACACCTGGAGAGCTGGTGCAAAGAGAATAACCTTCACATGAATGTGAAGAAGACAAAGGAGATGATTGTGGACTTCAGAAGGAACAAACACACCCACACCCCACTGAACATAAGTGGATCTGCAGTGGAAGTGGTCTCCAGCTACAAATACTTGGGTGTACACTTGAATGATAACCTCAGCTGGAGCAACAACACCACCAGCCTGATCAAGAAAGGTCATCAGAGACTCTACTTCCTCAGACGGCTGAGACGAGCTGGTCTGAGCAGCCCAGTTCTCACCTCCTTCTACAGGTGTGCAGTGGAGAGCATCCTGTGCTCCAGCATCAACGTGTGGCATGGAGGCTGCACAGCTGCAGAAAGAAAAGCTTTACAGAGAGTGGTGAAGGCTGCACAGAAGATGTTGGAGTCAGTCTCCCCACTATCACAGACACCTAAATGGTAAATGGAGCTTATTTATATAGCGCTTTCCAGCCCCCTGTGAGGAGCCCCAAAGCGCTTTACAATACCAACCATCCACCCATTCATACACCGGTAGCGGCGACTGCCATGTAAGGCGATTTCCAGTCCTACCGGGAGCAACTCGGGGTTAAGTGTCTTGCCCAGGGACACGACACATGGTGTGGGGAACCGGGATTTGAACCTCCAACCTTCGACTACCATTACCACTACGCCACGGTCGCCTACACCTCCAGATGCAGGAAGAGGGCCACCTGCATCCCGAAGGACCCCACTCACCCAGCACACACACTCTTTGCCCCACTCCCCTCAGGACGGAGGTTGAGGAGCATCAAAAAGCCAGCAAACTGTTAGGGACCACTCTGCCAAGTATGGAAAAGATATACATGGACAGAGTTATGAGGAAGGCAAACAAGATTATAGCAGACGACACACATCCCCTAAGATCTTCATTTGAGTTGCTTCCTTCAGGGCGAAGGTATGGCCTTCCTTTATTCTCAAGAAACAGAACAAAATTTTCTTTCATACCACAAGCAATTAAATCATTAAATAATACTAAGGTATCATGAATTACTGAGCTGAAACACCTTTGCTGTAATGATGGATGATGATGTCATGTATGTATGTATAAGTATGTCCTTTATGTCAATGCCTGCTGACAAATGTTGCAAATTAATTTCCCTAAGGGGACAAATAAATCTATATCTATCTATCTATCTATCTATCTATCTATCTATGTAGAACCACTAGACTGAGGAACAGCTTCTACCCTGAGGCTGTTAGACTCATGAATAAATAAATAATAAGAATAAACACTGCAAAATATCACATCATGCTGATGCTGATCTGTTTTCTTGTTGCTGTGTTCATCTGTGACCATCTGCTCATACAGACTCATGTTCGTGCTGCTGTTTATAATGATGTTTTTCTACTACATTAGGGCTTAGTGTATTACTAGTTGATGTTTTTCTTAGTTAATCCTAGATGTTATTACTGTTTTTCTCTTACATTTTGTTGTTGGATGTAACTGGGACCCTGTGTACATAATCTCGTTTCATCACATGTACCACATGCGGTGCAAATGACAATAAAGCTTCTCTGACTCTCTAAATGCTGATCAAGTACAAAACCAGTTTGAAATGTGAGCTTGAGAAAGCGGATAACGGGCATCTGATGTTTTCCTCTTAGATGAGATTGACAGCTCTTCCATTTCGGATGATGACAGGAAGGAGATTGTGAACATTCAAACTTGGATAAATAAACCAGATGTAAAACATCATATTCCATGCAACGAGGTGAAAGAAACAGGTCATATGTTCCCCAGGTGAGTCCCTCCATTTCCTGTTTGATTGACTTAGGATCATGAGTGTGAAAACATCTTCTTTTGCTCAATACTTGAACATCTACTTCCTGTGAAAGACAACTCATCCCATTTCCCTAATCTTTATAACAACTCTGATCTTTTTTTTGTGTGCATTGGTCAGTCACTTGTTGATCACAGCAACTCATATGTACTGCCTGAGGGAGATCGCCTCCAGGAAGGGATTTGCTTACATCCAGTCCAGACAAGCTCTGAGCTCCGTGGTGAAGATCACATCCAAAAAGAAGCACCCAGAACTTATTACGTTCAAGTTTGGGAGCAACAATTCAGCTGGAGTTGAGATTTCTGCAGTTGAGAGGTGCTTATGTATAAACACATACAAAATAGGATGTGACTTTTTTTTTTTTTTCAACCCAGTAATATTATCATTATTTTTTTGTGTCAATTTCCAATATTAAAAAGTTTGCTATTGCTTAATCGGGTTTTAACCCAGAGTTTTAGGTGTTTACGCAAACAATTTCAAGATACCGTATTTCCCGCCGTACACGTTGCACCACCTTATATGTCGCATCAGTCCAAATAGGTCAAATAAAGTGGAAAAAACATAAATATGTTGCTTTGCTGTATAAGTCGCATCTATTATGCGTCACCGCTGACGCGTCACATTTGTGTCACTGCTAAAAACCTGAAGATGTGGGCCAGTGTTATGCCAAAAATCAATTGGCTGCCAAATGGCGGCCGCGGGAGCGTGCACAGGAGAATTTTAACAAGAATTTAACAAGATTAACACTTAAAAACAATTATTTGGACTTCTGGGTGAGCAAGCAAGATGGCAACAGCATAAAATAGTGGCTCCTTGACAAATATTCCAAAAAGTTTCCTTTCTCAAAGTCAAAGTCAACTTTATTGTCAAAACTGCAATATGTACAGGACATACACAGGATTGAACTTGCATTTCTCTCTGTCCCTCGGTGCAACAGTAACCATCTAAACAATAAACACTAAAACACAAACATTTAATAAACATAAGCATAAAATGAAATAATAAAAGTGTACAGGTAATACTGTCCTGAGTTTTTTCATAGTAGTATAAAAGTATAAAGTATATCTATAAAATAAAATTAACGTTCTGACATTGACATTTGTAATAGAGTGACAAAGCAGCATATGAAGTTTATATACACAGTATACAGTATATGTATGAGGTAGTTGATATTGGTATAGAGGTAAAGTGGCATATGCAGTAAGGCTAGTAAAAAGAATATATATATCAGCAGTAGTGTAGATATAAAAAGTAGTGTAAATGTAAACAATAGTAATAAATGTAAACAATAGTAATAAATGTAAACCGTAGTAATAAATGCAAACAGTAGTGATGAATGTAAACAGTAGTAATAAATGTAAACAGAAGTGATAGATGTAAACAGTAAATGTAAACAATAGCATGTCTATAGACAGTAATGTAATACAAACATTAGTGCAAATATGAGAAGTAGTGCAAATTGAATGAGCACATGACTGTGTGTTGGGTGTATAACCCGTTTGATAACACAGAGTCCAGTGTTAAAATCGTTGTGTTTTTTGGTAATGTGTGAAAGTTTTTTGTGTTAAGGTAGTACAAGTGGGAGGGGAGGCAGAGCAGGCAGAGAGTTTAGCATCCTGACTGCCTGATGAACAGAGCTGTCTCTCAGTCTGCTGGTTCGAGCCTGGAGACTCCTCAGTCTCCTCCCTGATGGCAGCAGGCTGAAGCAGCTGTGTAGTGGGTGTGTGGGATCACCTGCCATGCAGAGGGCTTTTCGAGTGAGGCGGTTGCTGTGTAAGTCCTGCAGTGAGGGGAAGGAGGTGCCGACGATCTTCTCAGCTGCTCTCACGATGCGCTGGAGGCTCTTGCGGCAGGATGCAGTACATGCACCAAACCACACAGTGATGCAGCTGGTCAGGACACTTTCTATGGCACCCCTGTAGAAGGTGCACATGATGGGGGTTGAAGCTCCAGCCCTTTTCAGCTTGCGGAGAAAGTAGAGGCGCTGGTGAGCCTTCTTGGCCAGTGATGCAGTGTTCCTGCTCCAGGACAGGTCCTCTGAGACGTGCACTCCCAGGAACTTGGTGCTGTCTACTCTCTCCACTGTGGTGCTGTTGATGGTCAGAGGGGCATGTTGGGCATCCCTCTTCCTGAAGTCCACAACAATCTCCTTTGTCTTCTCCACGTTGAGAGTGAGATTGTTGTGTCCGCACCACAAGGCCAGGCGGCTCACCTCGTTCCTGTAGTCCGTCTCATCGTTGTTGCTGATGAGACCCACCACTGTTGTGTCGTCCGCAAACTTGATGAAGTGGTTGGAGCTGTATGATGGTGTGCAGTCGTGTGTTAGCAGGGTGAATAGAAGGGGGCTCAGCACACATCCTTGTGGGGTCCCTGTGTTCAATGTGATGGTGCTGATGTGTTACTCCCGACCCGTACTGCCTGTGGTCTCTCGGTCAGGAAGTCTAGCGGCCACATTGAGGTGTTCAGTCCCAGACTGTCCAGTTTAAGGATGAGCTGTTGGGGGATGATGGTGTTGAATGCTGAGCTGAAGTCGATGAACAGCATTCTAACATAGGAGTCTTTCGTGTCCAGATGTGTGAGAGCTATGTGGAGGGCAGAGGAGATGGCATCGTTGGTTGAGCGATTAGGTCGATATGCAAGTTGGAAGGGATCCAGGGAGGCAGGGAGGACAGATGTGATGCTTTTCATGACTAGCCGTTCAAAGCACGTCATCAGGATGGGGGTGAGTGCTACTGGGCGATAGTCATTGAGGCATGCGGGCGTTGCCTTCTTTGGGACAGGGATGATGGTGGTGGCTTTCAAACAGGTGGGGACGATGGCTTGACTCAGTGAGATGTTAAAGATGTCTGTGAAGACCGCTGCGAGTTCCCTTGCACAGTCCTTGAGCACAGAACCAGGTATGTTGTCAGGACCAGAAGCTTTCCAGGCATTGATCTTGATGAATGATTGCCTTACGCTGTCTGGGAACAGCGCTAGCACCTGGCCATCAAGAGGGGGGGGGGGTTTGTGCAGGTGTGCTGTTACATGCCTCAAACCGAGCAAAGAAGTCATTCAGTTTATTCAGCGTAGAGGTTGAGCTGTCACAGGTCTGTGGGGATGGTTTGTAGTTTGTGATGGTCTGTATTCCCTGCCACAGACTCCGTGTATCCTTGCTATCCTTGAAGCAATGAGCTATCCTCCTGGAATACTGCTTCTTGGCCTTCCTGATGCCCTGGGACAGGTTGTTTCTGGCTGTCCTCAGGCCCACCTGATCTCCCGCTGTGAAGGTAGCATTCTTGGCTCTCAGGAGTCTGTAAACCTCAGCTGTCAGCCATGGCTTCTGATTTGCTCGAACAGTGATGGTTTTGAGGTTGGTTACATCATCAATGCACTTGGTGATGTATGAACATACAGTGTCTGAGTACTCTTGAAGTCATAGGTTTACATAGGTTGGTGCGTGTCAGTTGCTCAGCCTGTTTATAACGTCTCTCTCTCTCTCACAGTCTGCTCATTGAATTGATAAAGCTCCCCGGATGGGAAGCGAAACGTCTTCTGTTACAAATAAAGTCCAGTTCTGTATTGAACGCCTTTTTTTACTCTTGAAGACGTGTTGTTGTTTATGGTAGCAGCTTCTTTGAATATATTTATCTTGGTAACTACGAGAAATACCATATATTAAAAGAGTGAGATAAAATGCCTAAAGCAAAATCCAAAAGTGCTCTGCCACCCCGTCAAGTGACAACGCCAGATGAAGAAATGAACTAGCCTCTCGGACTCAGAAGCTTCAGCTAACAATACAGCTAACGAGATGGCCAATTTACAAACTATCCTCCAAGAACTAAGAAAATCACATAGTGAAAATGGAAATGGCTTCCGGGAAATTAGGGAGGAAATAAAAAGCATAAATGGAAGACTGCACGAAGCAGAAACACACGTCATGGAAGCGGAAGATAGGAATCAGCAGATCAAAGATGTAGCTCTGAAGCCAAGTAAAGCACACAATGAGCTTGAGACAAAAATGACAGAGTTCTACATCATTCCAGAAGGTACAGAGGACAACTCTCCTTCTATCTCAGCCTTCATAGAAAATCTACTCAGAGAAAAATTTGACATTCCGAGATCATTTAGCTTAAGTATTGAACGAGCGCACCATTCGCTGGGATCTAAAGCCCCACCTGACACACCTCCACACTCAATAATTGTCAAGTTCACAACATTTAGAATAAAGGAAGACATATTAAAACTAACTTGGCAACAGATGGGATTTACGATAGATGGGAAAAGCATGATAATTGAAAATGATTATGCCCCAGATGGGTTGAAACGGCTACGTGAGTACACTGAATCAAAGCAGGTTTTGAGAGAAAAGAAGATCAAGTTCCGGATCTGGAAATACACAATGAGGAACATTGAGGAGGTGCACCTGGTGATGAGCGGCTGAGATCACGTGAGAGCTGTCCTGCGTAAGTAGCATGGCAGGATACAGGTAAACCAAACAAATACGATTCAACTCGGGTAAAACAAGCTGATATAATAAATCAAACATAAATAATATTGTTTATATTAACCTCTGCTTATTGTTCAATAAAACTAACTCAACGAGGAGACTTTGGACAGTCTGGAGAGTTACGTGGACGAGTGTTTTGACAACATTGTGATGGGCAAACCACAGAAAAACACAGCATCCACGGCTACACCAACATCTAAACGAACGCATTCTGAGAGCTCAACCAGTATGTCCACATCTCCTGAGAATATCTTCACGGATGTCCTGGACTGTTGATAAGAAGCTAACCAGCTTAGATGCCCGACTGGCCCTGGTGGAGGTTCCCCACAATGAATTTCAATCACTGAGGGAATCTCTGGAGTCCAGCCAAGCTCAGGTGGCGTCGCTCGCTGCTGAGAATTAAACTCTTAGGGCTAATGTCGAAGAACTCACCGAAAAGATGACGCAGATGTCCGGGGAAAACAGAAAAATCATAGTCCATCTTGGACCTACAAGCTCAGAGCATGCGAGACAATCTTGTCTTCTCGGTTATCCCAGAACGAGCAGAAGAGAATGCCAAAGTTTTTATCCATGAGTTTATGCAACATTGGCTGAAACTCCCAAGTGAGACGGTAAAAAACATCACCTTCCATCATGTTCACCGGCTCTGAGGCAAGAAGCCCGATAACAAGAGACCTCGGCAAATTATAGCTAAATTTGAGCATTATAAATAAAAAGAGCAGGTCTGAAGTCGGGGCTGAGAGCGGCGTGGGACAGACTTCAGTGTGAACAACCAATTTCCTAAAGAGATTCTCGATTGGAGGCGAGTTTTGTTCCCAGTCAGGAAGAAATATGTCTGAGGGCATCAGAACTACGGTGGCTGTAGGTAAACTTTATGTTAATGGTCAGCTGTTCAGGGAACGGGACATCACTCCGTGGCTTTATTAAAAGGAACAACAGGTTAGTCTAAAGCAGGGCTATTCAACTGACGGTTCGCGGGCCACATCAGGCCAAAAGTGAGCTAAGTTTGGTCCACCAATGGGTTCACTTTTTTTAAAAACAAAACTAGAGTTTTAACTATCAATCAATCAATCACCTTTATTTTACCAGGTAGAGCCCATTGAGATTGAGCTCTCTTTTACAAGGGTGACCTGGTCAAGTGGTCAGCAGCACACGTCACATGGTAAATGACAATAAGCATTTGCATTAATAAAAAAAAGAAAAGAAAGAAAACTACAATCACAATAAATAGATGTTGACAGTTCAAAGCCAACAGGATAAGACAGACTTCTATAGACATTATATATAACAAGCAGACAGACATCGGTTGAGTAGATTAAAGTAGCGAGCATTTCCGGTTTTGGTTTTCAAGATAAAATATTCCTTGAGAGGAAAATTCATTCAAAGATTGGAGCTTAACGCTCGAGTTGGGCTTATAGCGGCATGCCATAAGTCCTGGCTACGGAACCAGACTGTTGACTCATGGTCAAAGTCCTCCAGCTAAAAGAGAGTCATTACTTCTTAAACTTCCTCCAGCAACTGACGTTCCAGGAAGTTTAGAGCATTTAAATAAGGTTTGACATCAGCAGCACCCACTCCGTTCATTGGTTCTCAACCAGGGAATAGGAGGGAATTAGCTTAGGTCAAAGAGTTTATCAGAAATCAAAGGAATGAAGGTTACTTAGGGAAAGTGTTTAGGAAGACAGAAAAAAACGGCACCAGCTTTTATGATTAAACTGATTAGCTGTTTTCTAACTTCTAAACAAACTGAAAAGTTCAATTTGACATAACCTTGGACTTTAAACAGAGTTTTATTAATATGTTATTGTCCATACATTAAAGAATACACCAGCATAATAATGATCATTCAACATATTGAAGAATAACACTGCTCCTGCACATAACAGATGATCATAAAATGACAGAGGGTTATTCTGTTGATATATTTGAATTAGAACAAATTTAAAAAGTCTCTTGGTGATTTAATTTGTGTCTTGATTCAAACTAAATGGAATAAATCAGTGTTCTGTCCTTCACTGCAGGCTTTCAGAAAAAAGGTGCTTCACTGAGAGACTCAGTGACAAGGTGTGTCCACTACAAATCTACGACAACTGCAGATGAGCTTAAATTACCTGAGTTTCCTAATGTGTTTTGTGCTTGCTATACTTCAAGACAAAGGGGAATGGAAATATTAATACACAAAAATGTTAATTTAATGGTACTACTAGACATGTTACAGACCCAGAGGATAAATATTCAATAATAAAACTTTGTATAAATAACTACAAGTTGTCTAAAAAAGCTACCGGTAAGTCTGGTCCTCTGGACATTCATGAATGTCCAGAGGACCAGATTTAGCTTTTTTAGATTTTTCTACCTGGATTATTGAGCATGCATCAGGGTATTTTAAACTACAAGTTGTGTATTGTCAGCATGTATGGCCCAAATGTTGATGACACCTCTTTTTTTTTTCATGCTTTTTTCCTCAGCACTGTCTGATCACTTGGATTGCTCACTTACACTTGGAGGTGACCTCAACTTTGGTCTAAATGAAGAATTAGACAGATGTAGTAGAGCAGGAACTCAGCGCAGTTGGCAGTCCATAAATATAGTTAAACAGTACATGAGTGATTACGGAATTTGCGATGCATGGCGTCTCTTCACCTGAACCGTAGGGAGTATACTTTCTTCTCACATGTTCATCCATCTTACTCTCATCTGGATAATTTTTTAGTCAGCAGCTCGTTGTTGCCGAACATCTGAGACACTGATATACACTCCATAGTTGTCAGTGATCATGCTCCTGTCTCTTTAACACTAGTAAATAGAAAATACATCCCAAAAAGTATAAACTGGAGATTTAATACATCAATGCTTGAGGATGAAGATTTTATCAAATATTTTACAGAAGAGTGGGCTTCATATTTGGAGTATAATGACTTGCCTGGAACATCAGCATCTGTTCTCTGGGAGGCAGGGAAAGCAGTGACGAGAGGTAAAATAATCTCATTCTCATCACATTAGAAGAAAAAAGAAATTAAACATATTCAGGAATTAGAAGAAACCAATAAATTGTTGGAAGCCTCTCAAGATGAAAAAATGCTGGATAAAATGTGTAAAGCAAAATTAGAATTAAATGAGCTTATTAAACAAAAAACTAAATTCTTAATACAAAGACAGAATCAAACATTTTGAACAGAGAAATGTCAGGTCACTTTCTAGTAAAACAACTCAAAATAAACAAGGAAAAACAACTATAGCTGGTGTTAAAGACTTGACTGGGAATACAGTTTATGATCCTGAAAGAATAAACAGCATTTTCAGAGATTATTTTTATAAAGCTTTATACTCACCCCAGATAAACCCATCAGATAATGAAATTGATCAATTCCTGGATAATATAACACTTCCTAAATTATCAGATAGTCGAGCAATGGAGCTGGACTCACCACTGTCAACAAGGCTAGCCTGTATAAATAAAGGTTGAATGAATGACACCAGTGGAACTCCAGAAGTCCTCAAAAGCATGTCCAATAAAAAGGCTCTAGGTCCAAATGGATTTCCAGCAGAGTTCTACAAAGAATTCTGGACTATCCTGGCACCACTATTTCACAAAATGCTGCAGGAAACTGAGAAAATGAACAGACTTCCAGAAAATATAAATTGTGCCAACATTAGTCTCCTGTTAAAACCAGGCAAAGACCCTGTATTACCTACCAGTTATCGTCCCATATCTCTTATTACCGTAATGTTGATCTTAAAATAATTTGTAAAACCCTCTCAAAAAGATTGGAAAAGGTAACTCCTCTCATAAAGCATCCTGACCAAACTGGTTTTATAAAAGGGAGGCATTCATCCACAAATTAACGCATATTATTTAATTTAATAAATTAAAGGGGAGTGGTGGTGCAGTGGTTAGAGACGGTGGGCCTGTGATCGGAAGATCGCCGGTTCAAGCTCTGGTACCGACAACATCAAAAAATGTGGGTGGAAAAAGGTGAAACACTCACATATGCTTCCACCCTCATTCTCCCCATTCTGGGCCCCTGAGCAAGGCCCTTAACCCCCACCATCTGCTCCCTAAACAGGTCTCTCTTGAAAATGAGTTCTCGTGGCTCAGTGAGATCTGTATAAATAAAAGGTAAATAAAATAAAATAATAGATTTTTCTTGTGATGGCCTCCCTTCTCCCCTTACAGCCATCTTCTCCACACCATTATTGTGAAATATTTATTCTAGGAATTATATACCGTATTTCCGGCCTATAAGTCATTGTTTTTTTTTAAACTAATTTTCATGTCCTGCGACTTATAGAGCGAAACGACATATTTTCCCCACATTTTTAGATGATAAAAATGGAGCAGTACCACTTCCGGCTGCTAGGGGCGCAGTACCACTTTCAGCCGCTAGGGTCCACCGACCATTTCCAGCTCATGCGTCCGACAGCAGACTCATCTGGTCGGACTCACTCTGTCGCAGCCCGGCCTCCTGCTCTCTGTAGCTCTGACACTTCCAGAGAGTCCACCGACCGTTCCCAGCTCATGTGTCCGACAGAAGCCTCCTCTGCTCTGACTCACTCTGTTGCAGTACGGCCTTCTGCTCTCTGAAGGTCTGAACTACTGTTACCACAGTGTTTGTTAGCAAAATAGCTCATGAACCACAAGACAGATTTTGATGAAACTTAAAGAAAGTAATCACTGGATGGACATTTACAACTGATTAGCTTTAGAATATGGTTGAGCGAAAATTTTATTTATTCATAATTTATTTTCGTAGTGCCCGCGACCGTTTGGAAGACCATCAAAGCGAAACAATTTAAATGCAGCTGATTTGATGATTACGTGCATTTATTAAGGAAAAGTTCAGCTCAGAAACACTTTTACTATAATTTCAGCAAACAAATATATATTTTTAAGTGTGTATCTTGTTAAATTTTAAAGAAATGAAGCATATCCGCTTGTTGCGAGTGCACGCTTCCCAACACCGACGTAGCGAAACAATTTTTTTTTATTGAGCTGATTTGACCATTACGTGCATTTATTAAGGAAAAGTTCAGCTCAGACACATCTTTGGTATAATTTTCAGCAAACAAATAATTGTTTTTAAGTGTTAATCTTGTTAAAGTCCTTCAGTGCACGCTCCTGTGGCTATTTGCGGTGACGCGTAATGTACGCGACGCGTCAGCGGTAACGCATAATAGATACGACGTATACGGAGGTGCGACACGTTATGGATTTTTCCACTTCATTGGACATACAGTATTTTCTGGTGTATAGGTCGCACCTGTGTATAGGTCGCACTGTCCAATTATTACCAATATATTGGAAAAATCCCTAGATAGGTCGCACTGGTGTATAGGTCGCACCTACGTTTAGCTCTGCTGCAAATGTCTGCGACAGGAGCGCACAGCAAGGCTTTTAAGAAGATTAACACTTAAAAACAATTATTTGTTTGATAAAAATTATAGCAAATATATGTCTGAGCTGAACTTTTCCTTAATAAATTAACGTAATTGTGAAATGAGGGAAAACTGGAGCGTGAGATCGATAGGCGGATAGGTGCAGCGTCCGCAGTGAAGCGGGCGCTGTACCGGTCTGTCGTGGTGAAGAGAGAGCTGAGTCAAAAGGCAAAGCTCTCAATTTACCGATCGATCTACGTTCCCACCCTCATCTATGGTCATGAGCTTTGGGTTATGACCGAAAGAACAAGATCTCGGATACAAGCGGCTGAAATGAGTTTTCTCCGCAGGGTGGCTGGACTCTCCCTTAGAGATAGGGTGAGAAGCTCAGTCATCCGGGAGGGACTCGGAGTAGAGCCGCTGCTTCTCCACATCGAGAGGAGCCAGTTGAGGTGGCTCGGGCATCTGGTTAGGATGCCTCCTGGACGCCTCCCTGGTGAGGTGTTCCGGGCATGTCCCACCGGGAGGAGACCCAGAGGAAGACCCAGGATACGCTGGAGGGACTATGTTTCTCGGCTGGCCTGGGAACGCCTTGGGATTCCCCCAGAGGAGCTGCTCCAAGTGGCTGGGGAGAGGGAAGTCTGGGCCTCCCTACTTAGGCTGCTACCCCCGCGACCCGACCCCGGATAAGCGGAAGAAAATGGATGGATGGATGGATGGGTGAAATGAGCTGGATTTAAAATTTTGTTTCACCGAAAGTGATAACAAGCCATATATAGGTCGCACCTGAGTATAGGTTGCAGGCCTTGAAAAAACCATTAAAAGGTGCGACCTATACACCGGAAAATACGGTAATTGGACTGATGCGACATATAGGGGGGAGCGACTTAAAGGGCGGAAAGTACGGTAGTGGAGTTTTTTTATTTATTTATAATAGGATAGAAAGAAAGGAAAGACAGAAAGTAAGACTACAAAATATAAGAAATATACACAAAGAGAGCACAAGGCAAAACACCTGACCACTGTCTGTAGACCTGCAAAGAACATGACAGAACACAACAACAAAATACATATGTATAACGAACTTAGAATATCCATGGCTTTGCAGTAAATTTCTATAAATATATATACCTATACCTACCCATATATACATACATACAAACACATGCATATACATGTACATACACATCTACATACTTTTTGTTACCTGCATCTGTATCCCTGCATCTATTTGTGTGTGGTTGAGAGCATGCATAAGTGTATAAGGCTTCCCTAATAGAACATTTAATAGTGACTGTGAAGCAGCAGAGACCCGACCCCCAAGACCCGAGGCAGACAAAGGGGGTACCAGAGCCCAAGACCCCAAGAGGGACCTCGAGCGTGGAGCCCCCAGGGCCACCCACACAGGACGAACCACTCACCCACCGCCCGGATCGGACCATAGGGGAGAACCAGAAAAGGCCCACCAGCGACCACACGCAGTGACACCCCGGGGCCAATAGCGTCAAACTCATAGGCCCACGCCAGAACCCTCTGCCCTGAGGCAGATCCATTATTCTTACAATAAAAACATTGAAACTGCAATAATCTCTCTAGATGCAGAAAAAGCATTTGATAGAGTTAACTGGAAATTTTTATTTGTAACCTTGCATAAATTTGGTTTTGGAAATTATTTCATAAACTGGATAAAATATTATACAGTTCCCCATCAGCATCCATTAGGACAAATAATCAAATATCTGCTAATTTTGTTCTGCAAGGGGGCACAAGGCAGGGATGTCCACTCTCCCCCTCATTGTTTGCTATTTTCATCAAACAGGTAGCCGTAGCAATCAGGCAAACAACAGAAATTAAAGGCATAAAATGCAAGAACATAGAGCACAAAATCATTCTATATGCTGATGATATTGATATGTTGCTCTTCCTCCAACATTTATAAACCTCCCTCTCTCAGGTTATTGGATTGATAAACTCTTTTTCAAGAGTGTCATAAACTCTATAAACTGGCTAAAATCCACAGTTCTACCAATTAATTGTTTTTTCCACAATTCACTTACTAAACAACTGTAGTCAGGGAATATTACATACTTGGGTATCAAAGTCTCTTATAAATTGGCAGATTTAACAAAACTAAACCACATCCCACTTTTAAAGAAAATTGAGGATGATCTTGCTAGTGCATTGGTGGCTCTCGGCATCTGGGCTGGGTGATTGGGTGTGTGACGGCCCACCCTGGTGGCTGCCTGCCAGGGCCTGGGTACCCTGGCTCTGTCGGGCCTCTGTTGGGGGGTGGTATGACCTCGGGACTCTGTGTCCATAGCCGGATCTACTCTTGGGGTCCGGGTTGCCAGTGGGACCTGTGGGCTCGTCGCTGCAGCCTCCTGGGATTTCTGCATTGTGGTTGCTGGGGGTCGCCCGGGGCTTCCCTCTGCTTCTCTCTGCTTCTCTCTGTGAGGGGTGCAGTTGTCCCTGTCTGGGGACTCCCAAGGCTCCGGACTTGGGGCCCACTGTGTGTCTGTGGCTCCAGTCCTCCCTGTGTTACCATCTTGTCCTGTGGGGGCGGGTCTGTGGTTCCCCACATCCACTATTGAACATTCTTATGGATAAATCTTATATTGACAAGCATGCTTACACAGGTGTTTAGATTCAAGTGTTTATCAGATACACACTCAATTGGTTTATGGTGGCCACTAAATACTAGGGTTGTACATCTCTGTGTGACAGACTATTCGATTCACATCTAGATACAAAGATTATGATTCGATTCAAAAACGATTTATTTTAAAAAGGAAACTATTTGATTCGATACAGTGTAAGATTGATTCGGTTTGATTCGATTAAACTTCATTTAATTCTACATTTTAACATTTGTTGATGTAGACAAATATTTCATTATGAAACAAAAAGGACCATTTCTATAAATGTGACATTCTTAAAGCATTTTTAAATTTGTAAAA
The DNA here is from genome assembly GCA_038048925.1 of Garcialebias charrua. Taxonomy (NCBI): domain Eukaryota; kingdom Metazoa; phylum Chordata; class Actinopteri; order Cyprinodontiformes; family Rivulidae; genus Garcialebias; species Garcialebias charrua. Next base: position 19,900 of record JBBPBX010049423.1, read on the forward strand.
GTCCACCTACCATATTTTTCATGGTGCCCAGTAGTATACTCTCCATTTTTCATAGCAAAAATTGTTTTTATTTTGTTGAAGGTGTTTTATATTATTTTAAAAAAATATAATCAAGTGTTAACTACAGTTGTAATTGGGAGTAGTAGTTGTTGCATTGCTGCTGAAACCATTGTGATAAAATAAATGTGTTGAAGTTAAAGAATACCTTTCATTTTTTGTCATTACAGAAAATGTTTGAAGGTTTTGACAAGACATGTATTATTACGTTTGTTGGTTAAATTTGATAACGGGTTGGAGAAACATTTGAAACATCTGTAGAACTAAAAATGAGTAAAAGTTTTAGGGATGTATACTAATTTTAAGCATCACACGCTCAATTGTAGTAAAATATTGCTAAGAATGAGATTTTTTGCAGCTAGGTTTAAGATTGTTTATCTTGTAAAAAGATAAAATGTCTTATTTTTAGAAATCGTGTCAAGACAATTTTCACTTGTTGGAAGATCTTTTTGCTTGTTTCAGTCAAAAAAAAATCTAATTTTAAGTTGTTTTAAACTTGTTTTCAGAGTAGACTTTTCTCCAGTGTACTACTTTTGAGCATCAGAATCTTATTATAAGACAAGAAAAGCTCACAATTGTAGTAAAATATTGCTCAAAACTAGATTTTTGTAGCTAGTTTCAAGATTCCGCATATCTTGTTTGACTTGAACAAAATGTCTTATTTTAAGAATCTTGTCAAGTGAATTTTCACTTGTTCCATTGGCAGATTTTTTTGCTTATTTCAAGCAAAAAAATCTTATTTTACTTTTTTTTTTAATTATTTTTAGAGGGGCATTTTTTCCAGTGCAGCCCACCTTTTCCAGTTGGTCCTGGATTAGCTGCAATCCTCTTCAGCATCAACTGCGGAGATGTTATGTCTTTGTAGCTCCAGCCGCCACCGTTCCCATAGGACAGCCTCCGCTGTCCCCAGAGTGAACCGGGACCCACAGAGGTCGGCACTTGGTACGCGCCTTGTCCAACCTGTCCCAGGAGACACTGAGCAAACAGCTCATGCGTGGCTGCTCTCAGAGCTCAGCTCGGCATGGCTGCATTCATGTCAGATGACAAAATGGATGTACCGCTTAATCACCAGGGGCCACATGCTGAGTTAGCAGGTGCTCCCCCAAGGTTCAGTGGGGTTCTGGAAACTCGGTTAACATCCCCAGAACCAGTGCCGTGCGGTGAGCTTTGTGACAGGTGAGGCACTGACGGTCTGGAATCAGATGCTCACATAATATGAACACCAAAATATAAGCTTATATGTCAACAATAACATAAATTGTTTTAAAGTTATTAGAAAATGTTTGACACTTCATTATGATCTTCAACTCAATTCTTTCACATTTGTCTTATGGAGCTACAGTCACAGACTCACCAAACTACACTTAAACCACTGGAAAGTCTTTACAATCTGGCCTTGAAGGTTTCATAACAAAAGCCAATCAGATTTTACCACTGTAATATTTTAGCTAAATTTGGTATTCTAGAATTTTCCGATTTTATAAATTACTAATTTTTTTAAATAATTCATCTTCAAATGAATGGACTTGCACCCAAACCATTAAGCAATGGTATCCAGAAACTGCAGGTCTACAGCAGATCTACCAGAGCGGCCTTAAATGGCGACTGTTCCTTTTCATGGAATCACTTTTGCTCAAAGTGCTCTCTCTGTGAGGATCCACAATTTGGAACTCACTCAGATTCAATACGTAAAAAAATAAAAATAAAAAATAAACTCTGGTTGTATCCAAAAACAGCATTGCATTTAAAGGAGCTGTATGTAACTTTTCTAACAATATATTTTTAACATATTTCTTCATTCTGTCACTACCTCCTGACATACTGATTTTAGACAAGTAATCTCTGAAAAAAACTATTGTCCCCTTGCTGCTCTAAAAGCATTTCTAAAAAGCCACAGTGACACGTTGTTAACCAGCCAATAAAAACAGAGCTTGAATTTGAATTTCAGCAGAGCAAGGGTAACAGAGCCATATATGGCTCTGAGGGGGAGGGAGCAGAAATGTGTCTCTGTTCAAAATTTTCCTAAGTTCCAGCGTGTTCCAGAAATTACATACTGAACCTTTAAGCTTTATGTATTTTATTGTTTTAATCCATTTGTTTTATGTGTATGACATCTAGTTTAGAAAAATCCTTTAGTTTTGAGATATGATCTTCCATTTTGTCTAAACAAATTTAAATGAGTGTACCTGCCCCTCTGTGTAACAGAAGAAGGCATGGCAGCTCCTGCTTCATTTTCATTGTATGTATGGGGCAGCACTGCCCCCTATCAGTGCCACAAGGTATATTCTGCTGTGCCTCGTGTTTTTCAGCGTGCATCATGACAGATTAGAAAGCAGAAATATGTTACATTCATTAATTATATAGACTGTAGAACATAAACATGTGTACCACATGTGTAATCAAACATATATTGGCGATATACAGAGAAACATAGACATGCACTTGAATTTGCGCGCTGTCACTTCTTCTGCAGCGGAGGTGCAGGTGCAAGCAGAAACCCTGGGCTCACTAGCTCCGCCTCCTTGATGAGGCAGGACAACTGCGTGCCTCACCCCGCACCTTTTCGCAGCCGTTTTANGCAGGACAACTGCGTGCCTCACCCGGCACCTTTTCGCATCAGTTTTATGATCGCTCAGCACAAGAAACACGTTACACACACACACACACACACACACACACAGTTTTCAACAAAAACACTAGACATTATATTCACCAGCTAAACTATAGAAATGTAGTTTATATAGCAAAAGTATTTGGACATTTTAATAGCGACATAAAAGGGGCAGGAATACGGGCTCACTGCACAGTCAGCCGAGTGATTGTGCAATCCCTGGTGAGGCGCAGCTGCCTGAAATAAGAAAAATCGGTGATTTTGAATAAAAAATAACAAGTAAAATAAGTTTATAGTACAAATCAAAGGATAAATACAATAACATTTATTGTTTTTAGTTTACCTTTTTTTTTTTCCATGATGACAGGTGAGGCACGGCCTCACTTGCCTCCCCTGACTGCACATCACTGAGATCCTGTATAACCATCGACCTTGACTTGTGACCTTGACGTGGAGCTGGGGTGATTAAAAGATTATGCTGGTACAAACGTGTTTCAAGTTTTGTTAAATTATCTTGTGAGGATCAAAGAGTAGGGCCCGGACATGTAAAGACCTTGTTTTACCTTTGACCTTGATTTAGGAGCTCTGTGAGGATCAAAGAGTAGGGCCCGGACATGTAAAGACCTTGTTTTACCTTTGACCTTGATTTAGGAGCTCTAGTGATGAAAAGTGTACACGCCACTCAGTCTAGTGATGATGCATGTGTACAGACGTTATGAACAGGACAAAAGACAGTTTATGGACTAACGGTCATACGTATGGACGGACACTCTCCCATAATGGACCTTACCAAGCTCCGCCCACAGGGCCGCGTTTCATTGGCTAATACCCATAACACGTCACAGCGCAGCTTCCACGTGCGTGCCGGTCTCACAAAACAAACGCTACGGTAGCGTTTGTGAGACCGGCACCACATGCTACTTACATTGCTAGCTAGCATACGTGCAGATTTTTTCTGCGTCAGGGCTGGAAAAATGCTCCTCCACCGTCAGTGGGGTATCTGTACAGGAGATGTCAGGTACCCTGACCGTATTTGTGGAAGTAAAATTCACCGTTTCCCTATATGTGAAACTGAATGCCTTGCTTGGATCAAAGCTTGTGCACGACCACAAAACTGAACAATTATTTCTTTCACCAGCAGAGAAGGGTTGACCTGCTTTTGAAACCTGCTAGTTAACAACACGCGGTCACGATGAGAGAAAGCCACAGTTCACTGAACGTCCTGGAAGTTGGGAAGAAACAGCTCTGCTAACTCCACATGAGCTAGCTAACACAACGAGCTCTACTGTCGATTTCACCTAAAACTGCACAAAATCGTGACACGAAGGCTGGATTTTAACTAACACACCAGACGGCTGAGCTCGTTAGCCCTCACAAAAGTCGCTGTCGGCGTGTTTAGCAGCTAAAGCAGCAACGGCTAACCAACCACTTAAGGAATGAATGGAGATTACAGTTAGCATTAGCTTTGCGACCAAGGCACACAAACTTTTGCCAACAATAGAAATCGCTGATTTCAAAAGTAACCCTCAAAACCATGAATGCCTGACTTACCCAGCCTTGCAGGACAATAGGCATCAGTGATCCTGTCCACAGCTGTAATAATGCTGAGCCTGAGCGTGTGAGGAGCTGATGTTTTCCCCATCAGACGGTAGCATTAGCGGTGACGCGCACGCTGTTTGGAGGCATCGCGTGGATCAAACAACTTGATAACGTCCAAAAAAAAAAAAAAACATGAACTTGTTGGTTCCCCTGTCCATTGTCATGGCTGATATTTTGTTGGAATCTGGCAGAAATGATACACTATTCGACTCAAAAATACCCTGCAGTCAGTCGACGCCATGTTTTCCATTGACACCAAAGCTGCGCTTGGGAGACGTGCAGCCATCTTGGAGCTTAGGGGGCGTTTCTGGGCGGAGCTTGGTAAGGTCCATGATCCTAGGAGCTATGCTGTCAGGGGCTTCATGCCCCCTAGTAGGGTCACCCAAGGCAGACAGGTCCTAGGTGAGGGACCAGACAAAGTGCAGCCCAAAGACCCCTTATGATGAGTAAAATAAATGGACAAAATGTTCCCTCGCCCGGACGCGGGTCACCGGGGCCCCACTCTGGAGCCAGGCCCGGAGGTGGGGCACGTTGGCGAGCGCCTGGTGGCCGGGCTTTCACCCATGGAGCTCGGCCGGGCACAGCCCGAAGAGGAGACGTGGGTCCCCCTTCCCATGGGCTCACCACCTATGGGAGGGGCCAAAGGGGTCGGGTGCAATGTGGGATGGGTGGTGGCCGAGGGCGGGGACCCTGGCGGTCTGATCCTCGGCTACAGAAGCTGGCCATTGGGACATGGAATGTCACCTCTCTGGTGGGGAAGGAGCCTGAGCTAGTGTGTGAGGTTGAGAGGTTCCGGCTAGAAATAGTCGGACTCACCTCAACGCATGGCTCTGGCTCTGGACTGACTCCAACAGACTTCTGTGCAGCCTTCACCACTCTCTGTAGAGCTTTCCTCTCTTCAACTGTGCAGCCTCCATGCCACACGTTGATGCTGGAGCACAGGATGCTCTCCACTGCACACCTGTAGAACGAGGTGAGAACTGGGCTGCTCAGACCAGCACGTCTCAGCCGTCTGAGGAAGTAGAGTCTCTGATGACCTTTCTTGATCAGGCTGGTGGTGTTGTTGCTCCAGCTGAGATTATCATTCATGTGTACACCCAAGTATTTGTAGCTGGAGACCACTTCCACTGCAGACCCACCTATTTTCAGTGGGGCGTGGGTGTGTTTGTTCCTTCTGAAGTCCACAATCATCTC
>JBBPBX010049424.1:0-11476 GCA_038048925.1 Garcialebias charrua
TTTCACACTCTGAACTTTGAATGGGTCACAGGTACGTGTTATCCCAAGTATGTGGGGGGTGTTAGTTTCCAATTTAAATATGTTGGTGCGTGTCAATGGCTTGTCCTGTTATAACTGCTTCCCTTGACTGTCTGCAAACCCAATTGATAAAGCTTCTCGGATGAGAAGTGAAACGTCTTGTTTGTTACAAATAAAGTCCAGTTGTTCTGTATTGAACACCTTTTTTGATTTTATCATGTCCTGGACGACTGAGAATCTTCACCAGCATAACCCTCAGTCCTACATTCTTCCCTTCCCTCCTCTCCCTCTGTCTCCTGACATGTTTCCCTCCTCGTGGTCTTCTATTAACAGTAGCACAATTTCTGCTGACACCGTTTGTCAACAGCACCGGTGGCGGTCGTTGGAGGTTGTGCAGGTGGTAAGAGGAGAGACAGGTGAGGAGGAGGAGTCTGTCTCTCCTTACCTGTCTGTCTCTCCTCTTACCACCTGCACAACCCTGAGAAATCTAAAGAACTTCAAAAGTTCTAAGACCAGAAACCATAGAGGAGAAACCCAAAAATCCAGAACCAGCTGGTCCACAACTTCTATAGATGCTGGTCCACAGCATCCAGAACCAGCTGGTCCACAACATCCAGAACCAGCTGGTCCACAACTTCTATAGATGCTGGTCCACAGCATCCAGAACCAGCTGGTCCACAGCATCCAGAACCAGCTGGTCCACAACATATAGAACCAGCTGGTCCACAGCATCCAGAACCAGCTGGTCCACAGCATCCAGAACCAGCTGGTCCACAACTTCTATAGATGCTGGTCCACAGCATCCAGAACCAGCTGGTCCACAGCATCCAGAACCATCAGGTCCACAGCATCCAGAACCAGCTGGTCCACAACTTCCAGAACCAGCTGGTCTACAGCATCCAGAACCATCAGGTCCACAGCATCCAGAACTAGCTGGTCCACAACTTCCAGAACCAGCTGGTCCATAGCATACAGAACCAGCTGGTCCACAACTTCTAAAACCAGCTGGTCCACAACTTCCAGAACCAGCTGGTCCACAACATCTAGAACCAGCTGGTCCACAACATCTAGAACCAGCTGGTCCACAACATCTAGAACCAGCTGGTCCACAACATCTAAACCAGCTGGTCCACAACTTCCAGAACCAGCTGGTCCACAACATCTAGAACCAGCTGGTCCACAACATCTAGAACCAGCTGGTCCACAACATCTAAAACCAGCTGGTCCACAACATCTAAAACCAGCTGGTCCACAACATCTAAAACCAGCTGGTCCACAACTTCCAGAACCAGCTGGTCCACAACATCTAAAACCAGCTGGTCCACAACTTCCAGAACCAGCTGGTCCACAACATCTAGAACCAGCTGGTCCACAACATCTAGAACCAGCTGGTCCACAACATCTAAAACCAGCTGGTCCACAACATCCAGAACCAGCTGGTCCACAACATCTAAAACCAGCTGGTCCACAACATCCAGAACCAGCTGGTCCACAACATCTAAAACCAGCTGGTCCACAACTTCCAGAACCAGCTGGTCCACAACATCTAAGAACCAGCTGGTCCACAACATCTAAAACCAGCTGGTCCACAACATCTAAAACCAGCTGGTCCACAACATCTAGAACCAGCTGGTCCACAACATCTAAAACCAGCTGGTCCACAACATCTAAAACCAGCTGGTCCACAACATCTAGAACCAGCTGGTCCACAACATCTAAAACCAGCTGGTCCACAACATCTAAAACCAGCTGGTCCACAACATCTAAAACCAGCTGGTCCACAACATCTAAAACCAGCTGGTCCACAACATCTAAAACCAGCTGGTCCACAACATCTAGAACCAGCTGGTCCACAACATCTAAAACCAGCTGGTCCACAACATCTAAAACCAGCTGGTCCACAACATCTAAAACCAGCTGGTCCACAACATCTAAAACCAGCTGGTCCACAACATCTAAAACCAGCTGGTCCACAACATCTAGAACCAGCTGGTCCACAACATCTAGAACCAGCTGGTCCACAACATCTAGAACCAGCTGGTCCACAACATCTAAAACCAGCTGGTCCACAACATCTAAAACCAGCTGGTCCACAACATCTAAAACCAGCTGGTCCACAACATCTAAAACCAGCTGGTCCACAACATCTAAAACCAGCTGGTCCACAACATCTAGAACCAGCTGGTCCACAACATCTAAAACCAGCTGGTCCACAACATCTAAAACCAGCTGGTCCACAACATCTAGGGGCTTTGTTTTCATTCTCCAGATCAATACAGTGTTAAGAGTATAACACCACCAGTGACATTTATTTAGTATATAAAATTATTAATATTTGATAATTTTTTATAAGCAAATTTAAATAAATGTAGCCATCAGAGTCCATACTGTACAATAATAACCTGCACTGGCAACCTAACTCCACAAACAAACAAAGAACAAAACAAACTCACTCACCAGTTGCCACTTTTAGAAACAGTCAGCTGAAGGCTTTTATCACAAACAGACTCAGAGCCACCTAAAAGTGGAGAGGATATCAGTCAGGAATGGTAATATAATATCAGCATTAGGCTAGCATTAGCATGTTAGCTAACAAACTAACCAATTGCCACGTTTAGATTAACAGTCAGCTGGAGGCTTATTTCACAAACAGCCATAAGTTGAGAGGCATATCAGCCAGAAATGCAAATAGACATTAGATAAAGGGCTTTAAAACTTACCTGAGCATGCCTGCTTGAGTCACTGACACACGGCAAATTTTACAGACAAAATTGTTTTTTTTTTTTAAATTAAATAAAATAAACGCCGGAAACACGCCATCGGTAGGCAGAACTCACGTTAGACGTCTTGAGGACGGTGAAAACTGCGCCCAGCTTTATCCCATAGTTTTGTAACGTGGGGGCATCAGTACGCATGCGCCAGTTATAATTAGAGTCAATGGATAAGCTCAGAGCGCCCACACCAGAGCCCTCAAAACAGGAAGTACGTCACGAATTAGAAAACGTTTTTTGAAACAAACAATAACTCATCGTACTCATAAAATATTTATCCTACACAACTAAAAATATATATGCATACATTTCAAAATATTTTTATTTTATTATTTCATTTTTATATAAAAAAAATAAATCTTCAAATGGTGAGGAGCTGCAGAGGTTCCAGGTGGGCGGCGCCCTAGCGCCCTCTAGTGGCGGCCGCCCCTGGCAAAAAGTCTCGTACGACTTTATTCGTACTGTTAAGACTTTATTCAACTTTATTCTCATAATTTTATGGCTTTAATTTTGTTTTTTCTTAGTATGGCTCTAAAGCGCCGTCTCAATTTTCAATACGTTAGACTTTTTAAATAAATGTGCATCTGTTCTAAAATATGTGTGTTTTTTGCTCTCTTCTCGAGAAAGCTTTGTTGAAATGCATCCATTGCACTAATGCTTTTGACAAATATTAGACCTCTGGTATCTACTGTGCAGAAGAATATTTAAAAGATTAGAACAAAAACAGGGCTCCGTTGTCAAAACAGAGAGGCATAAGTGAGATGTGGGGCACTGAACTGGCTCCCTCTGTCTCTTTGTGAGCAATCAATCATGGCTCTCTCTGCAGTCTCTTTGATCTGAAAACAGCTGTAATCTGTGGTCATTGCTGCTGGAGTAGATTGTGCACCAAACTATTACCATAACTGCCAGCCCAAATCAGAGAAATAATCTCATGGTTCTGGACACATGTGGTTCCTCTGCATTATTGATACGGTCATCTGAGAAAGAGGGGGGCATTATAAAACATAGTTCTATTTACAAAGGGAGATTGGCTTGGTCCTTGAGAGTGAGTGAGTGGGACAGCCACCTTTACAAAGTGGGGTATAGCTAAGTTGTGGAGCAAAAAAACAAATTTCCTGGCTCCTTTGGGGTCAGCTCACCCCACAGGTCTACTTCCTCTCTGCAAATGAGTCGCCAGAATACACAGTGGACTGATTTTTAAAGTGCATATACACATGCACCTGTAAAGGACATTGAAATATGTAAATACACAGCTTTGTCTTTGCTTTCTCATTGGGCTCTTTGCCCTTTGTGACAAAATATGTCATGCATTTAGTGAAGCATTCATTGTTTCGCACAACTGTTTACCTTCTGAATGCAACCACTTTTTGTCTAAATGAAATCCAGGAGTGTGAAAAAAAAAATCCGTTAACACAAAAATTGAATGTTTCGATTAGAGCGTGTGGTTTTGCCTTGTGGGAAGGTTGTGAACCCGAGCAACCAATGCATGTTTATTTAGCAGCCCTGCAAACTCGCTGGGACTACGGTATACACGTTTCAGTCAGTTAGTGTGGTAAAAAAAAGAGTCATTTTGAAACCTGAATACATGTAAGTGTTAGTAGAGAGACTTGTGACATTTTTCTCTTTTTAGCATTAACATGTCAGCATTCTGATTCAACATACCCCCAAAATGGACAAATAATGGAAACCATGTGACAGAAGGAAAGAAATGAAACAATAATATACGTATGTCCTTAAATTTAATGTTCAATTTGCTGTTTTTCAGCTTGTTAAAGGGTTGTAAATATTTCGAAGCGTGCTGCTTTACCATCTGATTACTGCTCTTGTAACTTGCATTTAATCAATTTTATGTTGATGAAGTTTGAAACACGAGCTGGATCTTCATGATTAGTGTTTCTTTTTTCTTTCTTTTACCACTAACAATTACCGTATTTTCCGGTGTATAGGTCGCACCTTTTTATGTTTTTTTTCCAAGGCCTGCGACTTATACACAGGTGCAACCTATATATGGCTTGTTATCACTTTTGGCTAAATAAATTTTTAAATCCAGCTCATTTCACAATTACGTTCATTTATTAAGGAAAAGTTCAGCTCAGACACATATTTGCTATAATTTTTATCAAACAAATAATTGTTTTTAAGTGTTAATCTTCTTAAAAGCCTTGCTGTGCGCTCCTGTGACAGACATTTGCAGCAGAGCTAAACGTAGGTGCGACCTATACACCGGTGCGACCTATCTAGGGATTTTTCCAATCTATTGGTGATAATTGGATGGTGCGACCTACACCGGTGCGACCTATACACCAGAAAATACGGTAAGCTCTAAATCTTGCCTGGTAGTTGTTTAAATTTTTCTTTTTAATATTACCTTGCAGTAAGTAACAAATGGTAAGCTGATGTTCCCCATTGTCCTTGTCATGAGTAGGAGTTTCACTGTGTCTAACATAGATATATACACTAGATAAGCTGAGGAGGAGTCAGCGGCGTCGTCAAGCGGCAGCCATCTTGCCACAGACAGCAACATTAGCTGCAGCTGTGGAAACCGTATGGAGGTGAGGGATTTATACAAACAAAAATACGCTTAACTCGCTGTAATCTTGACGGATTTACAAACGGTTTATGTTTTTAAAAACGTTATTAACGTGGCTATGATTTCTTTGGTAATCAGACAGCAGTTTCGTCTTTTTTAAAAGGTTTTATTCGTGTTTTGGGTGTCACACTCATCGAGAATGTAGAATTTAAATTCTGTTTTTATTACACCAATAACTATTTTAAAACAAACTAATCTTTTGTCTAAATGACTGTCTTGATCATGACTGTATTTATTAGCAGACTATTAACAAGAGCCTTTGATTAAGGGCTAGCTAGTATTCCAAACATTTCCCCAGCATTCTTAGATCACTAGGAGCTCTTTGTTTTTAACTGAACTAAAGCTGCACATGATTTCCAAGCGGTTTGGTATGTTCAAAACTAATTACTGCTTTGTGTTTTACAGAAATACTCTTTGACAAGATGCCTGACTTTTGTGCAGCCTATGGATGCTCCAATAGACGTAACATCAAAACAAGAAACCTTGGGATCACATTTCACCTGTAAGACTCTGTGACAGTATTATTACTTTAATTAGAATAATCATAGTTATATTTTGGATCAGTGCACATTACACGTCACGCTACACACAAAAAATGTGAGATAATATTATTGACATAATATTATACATAATATATATTTACATAATAATGACATATATTTACAGCACTTTGGTTGACCTTGTTGTTGTTTTAAGTGCTCTATAAATAAAATGGTATGGTTTGGTATAAGGCTTGTAAAAGTATCTTTATATAAATTATGATTATGATTCAGTGTTTCTTTTTGATACCATTTTTAATAGCTGTTTTATTGTACCAAAAGTAAATGCAAGCACACCAAAAGTATGATATATGTGTATACTTGTCATTACTATAATTATTATTGTTAATGGGTATTGGCATATGGGTTTATTTTATTCTTCATTACAGTAGTTGTATAAAACTACTGTAGTTATAAGTAATGATCCAAAGTAAAGTAACTACAGTATTCCCAACAGCTACACTTTACCGGTTTTAGTGCATCTCTAATGCTATCTCCTCAGTTGTTCTCATCTCTCTGCATGGAGTTCATAATATGCTCTTTTCTGTCTGCATCACGTTCATAAGATGCTCTTTTCTGGTGATGGTACTTCTTATCTTATCAGGGTGTTTTGCTACAATATATTTGCTGTATTAAAATATGTCTCTGTTCCTGCTCTTGTGTTTAGTCACCGCCACCCCCAAAAGTAAATGTTAAGATCCTAAACTCATTCTTTTTTGGGACCTGTTTGTAATTATACAATATTTGCTTTATTTGATTAAGATTCCTCTCTATCCTGGGATTTATCATCAATATTGACACATTGATGTCAATGGTTCCTGTGCTGCTTGATGAGCAGCGATATATCCTGACCTACAGGTTCAGCCAGGACCACTTGGAGCTTCTCTTTAACTCCATCAGAGCATCTGGTACAATTCATAATTATTTTTTAATTATTTTTTAACACAACACTAAGTGACCGGAACTGTCAGCAACTGTATTGTTTTCAATTTGTTGATCCATGTTTTTTTTTTTTTAGGAAAATACATTTGGTTTGTTTATTTGTTTGAAAAATCGGTGAATATGTAATATACTGTACTGTTATATATCTTGTGTCTATTTTAAGGTGGATGGAATAACAACCCTAGTGCCAGCCAGTTCAAGAACATTTTCAGAAAGCTGATGGCCCGGTGTGGTGTTAAACCAAGCATAAAAGGCAATGTGACCGCACAGGATGAGACAGAGTCCCTACCAGTTGAACCAATGTCCTCTGCTGACCAGTTCTACCACATTGACACATCAACAAACCTGTCAGCTGTAGACGGATGCCCAATGTGCCTTACTGCATATGCCACTTTTGCCTCTATAACAACATGAACTACTACCTCATACATATACCTTACATCACTGCCTATAACATAATACTGTTTACATTCTCTGTTTACATTTATTAATACTGTTTACTTTTATTACTACTGCTTACATGTAATTACTACTGTTTACATTTATTTACACTACTCTAATATCTACACCACTGCTGGTACATATACAGTGTGCTCTGAACGGTCTTATTTAGGGATGCCCAATGTGCCTTACTGCATATGCCACTTTTTGCCTCTACAACAACATCAACTACTACCTCATACATATACTGTGTACATTGACTCATACGCTGCTTTGCCACTTTGCAAATGTCAATGCTAGAAACCTTTAGTTTATTTTAGTTATACTTTTTATACTCTTTTTTTATACCACTATGCAAAAAAAAAACAAAAAAAAAAAACAACTCAGGACAGTGTTAGTTTTACTATTTTTATGCTTATGTCTATTATTATATGTTTCAGTGTTTCAATGTTTAGATGTTTACTGTTGCACCGAGGGACTGAGAGAAACGCAATTTCGGTCCTGTGTATGTCCTGCACTGTACATATTGCAGATCTGACAATAAAGTTGACTTTGACTTTTGACTTTGACTTTGATACTGTGTACATTAACTCATATGCTGCTTTGCCACTTTGCAAATGTCAATGCTAGAACCTTTAGTTTATTTTATAGTTATACTGTACTTTTATACTTTTTTACTTTTTATACTACAGTAGTATGCAAAAACTCAGGACAGTATTATGTTCATTAAATGTTTAGTGTTTTAGTTTTAGAGTTGGTGTAAATTTTCATACTCATTTACCACTATGCAAAAACTCAGGACAGTGTTACAGTTTTACTATTTTATGCTTATGTTTATTATTATATGTTTCAGTGTTTTAATGTTTAAATAGTTACTGTTGCACCGAGGGACTGAGAGTCTTGTCACACTATCAGATGTTTATTTCTGTTTGTTTGTTTGTTTATTTATATCTCCCGATTATTAAATCTTTTCATGTATCTAAAAAAAATAAACTACACATATTGACCAAGGTTTGTGTAATAATGTATTTAATATTACATAATATTTGCATGTGTAGGGAAAAAATTGGCATAAATTATTTTCATACCACTAATAATAATGCTATTTATGATGAAATAGTATTAAATATTTATTAGCATTGTAACATATGTCAGTTAATTTCGCTGGAAATAAACATGTATTTATAAATAGATGTAAATATAATCTTATTGTGTATATTGCTAGTGCAATACAGTGTCTATATAACGTTATTTTCATGTGAACGTCCATCTTAAGTATACCATATTATAACAACATCTCTCACATTTATAACAAACCAAACCGTTTTAAAATCGGTTGAAAATTAAGCAAGTTATGGTTATTTTAATAGTAAATGCCCCATTCACATTCATGTTAAGAGTGGGCGTTCTGTCTGTGGCAAGATGGCCGCCGTCTGACGATGTCGGTCTCCATTGGCCAACAGCGGGGATGTCTTATCTAGTGTATATATTATCTATGGTGTCTAAGAAGAGCGGCAGTTTTTTTTTTTTTTTTTTTTTGTCCACAGTGGAACAGAACGACAGATCCTGGTGAGTGAAGGGAGCAAATTGATCCACCACCAAGTGCAATGACGGAACCAGGGGGTGGCCAAAGATGGCCTTGGCCACAATAGATTATTCTTTGGCCACCGCATCCGCCACCACAGTCATTAAAGGAAACTACTGTATACATGAGGGCAGCCATCTTGGATTTCTATGTGGCAACCCAATTTTCAAAAATAAACTTTCTCACACCTAGATGCACCCACACACCAAACCAGAAGTCAGTATCTCACTTATTTTTGACATTTTCATATAACATGCACGGACTGACAGAAGGTATTCCCCGTTTTTGCTCTGAAATGAGGGACAAAAATCAAATCAAAACAGTAAAGAAGGTAAAACCAAACATGAAAAATCACATTGATTTGAGTGATATCTGGACTTTTATCTACAGATGCCCAAAAGACAGCATTATGTGCCACTTGCCAGACTTTCCTTTGTGGAAACATGTGGCTTTTTTGGCAAAGGGCAAAATTTGGCAAGATCTTGAGAAAACAATTACAAGTTCTGGCATATGGAAGAACAAATAGTTCTTCATTGGCTGCATCAGGTCCGTGCCATCTTCATGAACTAAAATAGAGACATGATGGATGTCTTGATGTCCTTACTGGGCTGAAGCCAGGTAGTGCTAATTGTGCAGCACAAGAGTTCAGCCCTTCAGTCTGCATCACAATCTTCTATCATTTAAACTAAAATTATAATTATTTTTTGTTTGTTTCATTTGTTCCATGTAATATTTATAAAATGTAATAAAATGTGTGTAATGTGTCTTCTATAAGTGTACTTTATAATTACTAGCTATGTAGCCGATACAGCTATTCTACTTTAAAGTTATTAGTCAAAAAAAAAAAAAACTTTAATATGGTGCTAAACCTTTTTTGGGGGGAGTTTAGCTTTGGATGTAACTCAGAAATAATATGATAATTCTATTCACCACTGAAATCATCACCCTTATGGTGGATTTTGAAAGGAACAAAATTGAATCTGCAGAAATAAGTTGTTACATATATTTCAGCAATATGTTAAAATTGTATATGGTTGTTAGTAAAAAAAAAAGCAAAAGTTGTCAATTCCTTTAATTATTATATATATACTGTATATGTATATTTTATATATATACTGTATATGTATATTATATATAGACTGTATATGTATATGTACTGTATATATATACTGTATATATACTGTATATGTATTCTCATGTATGTCTACAAATCGCAGAACAGTCTCGCCCCCGCCTATCTCTCGGATCTGATACACCCATATGTCCCTCCACGTGCTTTGAGGTCAGAGGATCAGGTACTCTTAATAGTTCCAGAAACTCGCCTTAAGCGCAGGGGTGACAGGGCGTTCTCTGTAGCAGGCCCAAGACTCTGGAACGAGTTACCGCTGCTCA
This sequence comes from Garcialebias charrua, assembly GCA_038048925.1. Classification (NCBI taxonomy): domain Eukaryota; kingdom Metazoa; phylum Chordata; class Actinopteri; order Cyprinodontiformes; family Rivulidae; genus Garcialebias; species Garcialebias charrua. Next base: position 10,279 of record JBBPBX010049424.1, read on the forward strand.
TCAAACAGGCCCCCTCCCTCTCGGTTTTCAAATCCCGGTTAAAAACTCACTACTACTCCATCGCTTTCAATGCCAGCTGATTTGTATTGGATCGTTTGATTTATGATCTGCAATGTTTTTATGTTTTTCGTGTTGTACTTCATTGTCTGTGTTGCCTGTTGCGTGTTTGTTTGTCCAGCACTTTGGTGTGGACTTGTTCCTGTTTAAAGTGCTTTATAAATAAAATGGTATGGTATGGTATATATATATATATATATATATATATATATATATATATATATATATATATATAATATATATATATAAATAAATATATATATAAATATATATATTTAAATATATATATAAATATATATATAAATATATATATATACAGGTAGTCCCCGACTTACGACAGAGATCCGTTCCTACGTGACGTCGTATCTCAAATTTCAACTTAAGCACATCGCCTATCCTAACACAGTACCCTACATAATTATCAAAAAACACATACATTTGGAGCCATAATGAAGGAAAAAAAGAGTTAATAACCTACTGGTATGCTGGTGAAGCCGTTTTCCTTCGTCCATCCGTCCCTCCTCTGTATTCTCCATTCGTTTACGTTGTAAAACCGCCGTCCATAAAACAGCTACTTTTCCACAGCTGCTGCCTGTCCAGCTTGCTCCAACAAGTTTTGTTTTGTTTTTTGAATGTCCAGAGGACCAGACTTAGCTTTTTTTAGAGAGTACAGAGTAAGCTGTAGCCTCCGCAGCTAACTGGTGCTGGTGAAGCCGTTTTCCTTTGTCCATCCGTCCCTCCGCTGTATTCTCCTAGCTCATGTATCCGAGCGCAGCAACCTCTGATGGGACTCGCTTTGTCCAAATCCAGCCTCCTGCTCTCTGGACCTTTGAGACTTCCACAGAGTTCAGCAAGCGTTTCCAGCTCATGTATCTGAACGTAGCAACCTCTGATCGGACTCGCTTCGTCCAAAGCCAACCTCCTGCTCTCTGGAGCTCCGCCTGGGTCCAGCTCTGTATCCCTCCACCGTATCCCTCCGCCAGGCCGCCTGTATTTTCCACTGAATACTGTAGTGGGAAACTACTGAGTGCTTGCGCTTCTGCCGTCAAGCTACGTCAAGCAACTGCTTCTGTCGTCAAAAACGGAAGGAACTCGGAACACAGCTTTTCAAAATAAAAAAAATTCTATATATATATTTTTA
>JBBPBX010049424.1:11587-25360 GCA_038048925.1 Garcialebias charrua
TATATATAATATATACACACATATATATAGTATGTATATGTATAACATTAAGGCTGTCACTGACGACGCTCTAACATTTGCGATTAATTTAAAAAGATTAACTCGTTAATATTACATAATGCAGATTAATCCATTACTATACCAATGTTCCCTCTAAGCTGTGCGTCTGTTTAGAGGCGCATTCTCGTGTGCCTTCATTCATATACTCGCACAATCCCTGTGCACAAGAAGAGCACAGTGTTCTCTACAACCTGTCTGAAATGCAATCATAGAGGAGGAAGAAAGCCCCCCACTCGCCCGCCCCGATCAAAACAGACCTGTGTCACATGATTTGTGTAGTGAACGGAAGTTTACTAAGAGGTATAAATTTCACCCAATGAAATCACAGGAAAACTATCATTCCAGCCAGTCAGCGTCTTCTGGAGTCTCGGCAAAGAAGCTCAGTACAATATAGCTACAAACAACCTTGTTTTCTAGCTTTTCCAAGCTTTATACTGTATATTTCATTGCATACCGAGAAATAATATTTGGCGTTGCGGATTTATCACAGAAGTTTACAGACGTGCAATGTCAAACAAAGGCGGTTAGTAGGCTAATACCACAACTTGTAGCCATTCATGCTAAGTGTTAGCAAACAGTAGTGTCATCTGGATGTCAAAAGGAAAAGTTTACAAACATGGTGAGACCAGCTATGTTTTATGGTCTGGAGAAAGTGGCATTGACAAAAAGACAGGAGAAAGAACTGGAAGTGGCAGAAATGAAGATGCTGAGGTTCTCCTTAGGAGTGTCAAGGATGGATAAGATCAGGAATGAGATAATCAGAGGTCCAGCACATGTTGAACAACTGGGAGATAAAGTTAGAGAGGACACACTGAGATGGTTTGGACATGTCCAGAGGAGGGACAGTGGGTATATTGGTAGAAGGATGCTAGAAATGCAGCTGCCAGGAAAAAAAGACAAAGAGGATATATGGATGCAGTTAGAGAGAACATAGAGGTAGTTGGAGTGAGGACAGAGGATGCAGAGGGATGCTCAGATTCTCAGGGAGCTTGTGTGTTTGCCCAGACACATGAAAAATTAGAGGGAACATTGCTGTTTACATGTTTTGATCACATAGATTACTCTCAATGAGACATTTGAGTTAACATTTATAAATTAATGCTTGAAACAAAAGGACTTCTGTAAATCCTGCTGAGTATGAAACCTGGAAAACTGTTTGGTTTGACACAATAAAACATTTTCTTCAACATTTTAAGAAAACCTGCATATTTACAGTTCAAGCTTATAAAGTTAAGCATAGTGATTAATCAGATTAATCACAGCCCCAGAGTGTGATTAATCAGATTACTTTTTAATTCATTGACCGTTCAAATACATATACTGTATACACCCACATATACCTTGTACCTTGATTGTTGATACGTATGTGCTGCTGACTATCCATGCTACTGATTATTTCATGCTGCTGTGTTCATTCGTCTTAAACAGCTCACACAGACTCATGTTTGTTCTGCTGTTGTTCGGAGTAATGTTTTTGTACTATTAATGCTTAGCATATTTCTTAGTTCATGTCTTAGATCTTATTACTGTTTTTCTTTTACAATTTATACTTTTGCTGGATGTAACTGGGATCGTGTACACATTTTTGTTCCACCACATGTACCACATTTGGTGTGATTGTCAATAAAGAAACCTTGACCTTGAATAAATCATCCATAAGACATGTCTTGCTTAGAAACTAAAGCTGATGCACCTGCACTAATCTTCGTATTGTTTTTCTTTCTGCTGTTCCCTTCTACAGGGGTTGATACAGTGAGTGATCTCACATAAGACATTTGGCTATTGTTTTACTCCAGATGTCCCTCCTGATGCAACCAGGCTTGAACCTGCAGCCTCAGGATTACGAGACTGCGCTGACCACTGAGGTACCAGAACAGCCACCTCTGCACTGATGTTTTCATACTTTGTAAAGGTAATGTGTAAATAGTTAGTGTTTATAGTCCATCAGCCCGGCAGAGCTTTACGATCTGCCAGTCAACACTTGCTGGAGGTGCCTCGCTCAAGGTACAAACAATGGGGAGACCGGTCCTTTTCTATTGCCGGCCCAAAAGCCTGGAACAGTCTCTCCTTTGAGCTGCGTGTCACCTCTGATCTGACTCTGTTCAAGACCAGACTGAAGACCCACTTGTTCAAAAGAGCTTTCAGTGTGTAACTTTTGTTACTTTCGGTATTTTAGTATTTAGTATTTTATTTCCACCGCCTCCTTTTATTGCTGCTGTTTTTATTTTCACTGATTAATTGTACCTGTTTTTATATTTTCTACCCTGTTAAGCACCTTGGTCAATGCAAGGCATTGTAGGAAGGTGCTATACAAATTAAGTTTATTATTATTATTATAGATTTGTTTGGTCTTGTCTGGCCTTGCGTTCCAAAAAGTTAATTTGTGGCCCCCAGTCAGGTTGTCATTATTATCCTGGTTGATTTCATTTTTTCTTCTTCACGGCTGTAACTGTATAAGCAGGAGTCAGCAGCTGAGGGACTGTGACCCCCTTCGATCCATAAATTACACCTGTTAGTTGACTCCCCCGTCATTTGTGAGTATACTCAGGCTTAAAGGTTAACAAAAGAGAAACAGGGTAAGCTCTGGTGCCGCTACAACAGATCAATGTCAAGTAAATAACCTTTTCTACCTTATTTCCTGACTCGTATTGATTTGTCTCTCCTTTCTCTGTCTGCTTTCTGCACTCTTCACACGCGTCAGCTTTAAGCCTGTAACACCACCACCCCCACCCACCCCATCAAAATTTTGGACCTTCAACATGCTTTTTACATAAAAAATACAGCTTTTAGAAATGTTCAACTTTTTTTAAAGAGGTCCTCAACCCACTGTTAAACGGTGTCTCCGCCCCCAGACCAGATTCAAAATCCCTCATGAAAATGGGAATGTCGAGAGACAAGGAGGGGAGGAGGTGGGTGGTTGTGCTGCGTTCACGCCCCCTCTAGCAACAAACTAAAACTCCAGCAAACAACTTACAGCAAGCAAAAACAAAGAATAAATATGTAGATGTATTTATCTATTGCCACCCGATCTATCAAAAACAAAAGGCCTAAAAAAAACAATAATACCACAAGGTATTCCGTGACCGGGGTTCGAGCCTGGGTCTCTCGGATTCCAAACCTGCACTTCCACCACTGCCCCAACTTGGCATACATGCTTCACTCGTCCATCGCACCACAAGAAAACATATAAAACCAAATAGTTGCGATGAAGTGGAAAGTATTCATACAATACATATGTTAAAATATACAAATAACTATTGCCATTCCAAAAACTATAATATGCTTTGCTGCAGAGCTGTTCCGGAGTGCAATGTACCACTTCCATATAAGGTATGAACTGCAGCGCGGACCTTCTCATCTCTGCAGGGGATTGGCTCTGCTTGAACCACTTTTGTGACACCACTTGTCAGAGTGTACAAGACACGTCAGAGTGAACAGTCCTTGACCAATAAGAAAATTAAGCTGCAATACCTATGTTCAACCCATAGGGTTACCGTAAACACGTTTTTAGACCAAATATTGCTGATTTAAACTAATACACACAAATATGTGAAGACTAACACAGACATAGCGCTATACAACATTTTAGACACATTCTAGGGAGTTTATCAGCGAAAAAAGGTAATTTGGAGTTTAGTCCCTCTTTAAGTAAAAGTTTTTGTTGTGAAAAAAAAAGAACAAACGTTTTTTTCTGTGTCAAGAAATGTAGAGATCTAAAGCAGGACACAAAAATCAATAAAATAAAATAAAAATAGTATTATTGTTTAAATGAGTTTATTATTTTTTTAATTGATGGATAGATGTGCACATTCATGTAACAAGCAAAAATAAGTCCTGCTGTTTTCATATTTTCAGATGTGAGGATTTGGTGATGTGTAATTTTAATTCCTCTGGATTTTGACTGTCAGAAACAAATAATGTTGAACTAAAGCCATTATTAGGACACCGTTTGTATTTGGCCAAGCTGCAGCTCAATCGAGGGGCTGTGTGTGGTTTAGGGATTAGCAAGACTAGAGGTCTAAACCCTCTCAAGCAACCAGCAGTCTTTATTACACCTTACAACATAAAAACATTCAACCTTCTTTTCTTATGGCTTAGCTTAGCTAAAGAGAGAAGGTCAACAGGTCATTAGAAATAAATTGTGTTGTGCTTTTGGGAATACATGCTTAGCCTGGAAAATGTCTTAAACCCGTCTTTTCTCATCTCATGGGGCAGCAGAATTTGTATTCACTTCTGTTTTTTTTCTGCACGCGTACCCAAAAACATCCAGCCAGGAACACAAATATTCAGTGCAAACTTACACAGTAAACCATTTTAATTTCTATGTGAAGAGAGAAAAAACATTATTTATTTATTTTACAATTGTGTGGTATTTATAATTGTATTTTCTTTATTTTACATTTGAAAATAGAAAATGGCTTAAAAACAGGACTGTTGTAGACGTACATCTTGTAACACTGTATTTGCACTGATGAAGAGCTGTAAATCTGAAAATGTACATTTTCAGCTGAGTTTCGTTAAATGTTTGTTTTTTAATAGTTTGTTTCTGATGTTTGAGTTTATAATCAGAATCATAAAGTTCACCAACACTGCCACAAACACACGTCACTCTGCCTCATACTGACAATGTTTCATGAACAAAAACCTCTAGTCCAGATGATTGGACTGACCTAAACACGATTAGAAGAGTGTTTGGTAAAATGTTTTCCAGCATGTCTGTGATTTATAACTTGTTCATGCACTTTAGCTTCAGCTTTATAAACAGAAGTTATATGGTCACTGTAGAAAGCTGCTCTCACAATGCTTTTTTTTTCTTAGGAACAATATGACAATATTTCAATATGATTTTTACATATCACAACCACAATATAGTATCAACAAACTGTAAATGTGGTGCCAAATATTTACTCTAGTATACCGTATTTTTTGGACTATAAGGTGCACCAGATTATAAGGTGCATTAAGCAAAACAAAACAGTCAGATAAGTCAAACTTTATTCAACTCATTCACAATAACCACACAACATTGTTCAGTTGTACCACATAAAATCAGTTTGAGGTCAGTAAACGCAACCAAAATTAATACGTACGCTGCACTGGATTATAAGGCTCACTGTCAATTTTTGAGAAAATTAAAGGATTTTAAGTGCACCTTATAGATCGGGAAATGTGGTAAATTTGAATTTTAAACTATTGCAACTAAATAAATGAAATGGATTAACCTCCTAGGACCTGGCATCCACATATGCAAGAGTTCGGGTATTAGGAGGTTAATCACTCCATGGATCACTGCGGAACGCAGACAGCTTATGTTCCAGCAAAATGCACAAATGCACGTCTTTTCAACCAGCAACAAAGTCTGCATTCAAAGCCTGCAGGGTAACAAGTCATCTGACCCTCCTCTGTGTTCCAGTGAGCATCCATTTTTCTTTTTCTTGGGCTTGTCATGGACTCTGAAGTCTGCTAAATGTTCGGAATAAGACCATTTCACTATAGTTGTTGTTTTGCTTGATTGGGTTTAGGTATTACCGCTCATACAAAAATCACAGATTGGCTGAAAACAAATTCCAAAATAATTACGTGACAAATAAGCAGTAAGATTGAGCTGTTCACACATGTTGAGATGACATGTGAAGAATATTCAACGCTATGAACAAACAAAAAGAAGAATCTGTCAACATTTGTTGTGGGACAACTGAGCAGCAACTACCGGTACTATCATTCTTGCCAATTGACCAGAAGTGTGACTTCAGTAGCGCTGCATGATCTTTGGGATGCAATAGATCACAAAGATCTACAGTGGGGCCATTTTCCACAGTTAAATACACGTTTGAACTGATTATTGGTAAAACAAATAGTTTAATCTCTTTAATCTGCATTCTTCCATTAGCTGGTGTTAAACACATTGAAACTGACTGAGGTTTAACTAAAGATGCCCAAACATGATTTTTGACCCGCTTAATGACAAGAAATTAATAAACCATTAAATGCTTTATTTTTAAATGTAAGATGATATGTATTTTTGAAATTTCTGCTTCTTTGTGGATTTGCTTGAAAAATCTGTCATCAACAAAACAAAATGTTATTTATCACTGAAGGAACTAGCCAAGAGTTTTTTCCAGTTCAGTCTGAATCCAAATCAGATTCATGATTTGGACATTTGTGTGTGTGTGTGTGTGTGTGTGCGTGCATGCGTGCATGCGTGCGTGCATGCGTGCATGCGTGCGTGCATTTGTGCATTTGTGCATGCGTGCGTGTGGGGGGGGGGTGTTTGCACACTAAAATGCCTTTTGAATTGGCGCTTTTTTAATAAATCGAATCAAATTAAATTGATTTTAACTTTTATATGTCTTTACTTGGTTCTTTTTTAAGTTAATGATGATGATCAGGTTGAAGTACGATGTCCAAGACAAATTTCCCCTTGGGGACAATAAAGTATCTATCTATCTATCTATCTATCTATCTATCTAAGTGCTTTATACACTTACTAGCAAAGCAGTGATGTTGTTCAATCCTTTCTGCTGGAGAACCTATCTGCTAAGTGATACCAGGCCTTCGGGTTTAAAAAAGAATGAAAAGAAAAAGAAGTTCTCTGTGGTCCAAGGTCAGTGACCTGCTATGTAGCTGTCTCTACTCCACCTCGGGGCACCTGCTAATGTCAGCCTTCTTTTAGATTCCCCAATACGTGGCTTGCCACTGGTTATTTTCAGCCGCGATAAGTGATCCCAGTGACCTCAAAGGTCTGACACACTGCATTTTTTTTAGGCAGAAGTCAAATGCCATAGCATTGCCTCCGGATCAAAGCCTTCAAAGTCAAACTCTACTTAGTCATCCATTGAAATAGGAGCTCGGAGCTCAACTAAGTGTGCAGAGCCAGACCAAGCTCAGGACTCTAATTTCACTCAGACTACTGCCAAGTGGTAGGCCAATACATCCACTAAACACCTATGTTCTTTTTGTCCTACCTTTTTTCTTACCATTCATCTTTGTTGCCTTAACTGACAGATTATGGCTGTTGCCTGCGGTATGCAATTTACTGTACACTGACACCATTCAGTCTGGTATTGGGTTTTTTCTTTTGAAGTTTTGGAAAGATGACAGTTGTTTAGAAATCAACGAAGGTGACAGAGAAGAGATATTGTGTTTGGTTCCTTCCATTCTCTCACTTAATCCTGGTCTTGTCCTCTTCCTTTTCCTGTAACCGACATTACCGCACAGTCTCCTCCCTCCCCCCTCCACCTCACAGGATGTGGTGTCTGGCCGCTCAACAGATAATGTGACGCACACGTGTGCTAGCGGAAGAAGAGGCCATGAGCCACAAAGGTCCACTCTGGGTCCTGGATTATGATAACATCAGGAAGCGCAAAAAGGAAGAGGTGTCTGCAGGAAGCTGACAGGCCTGCAAAGACCTTGGAGAGATTCACACTTATCTCTCAGAGAAGCCAGGGTGTCAGCTTGGCTCTAACATCATGATCGTGGTGAATTGGTGACACAGGCATTTTCACTGGCAATCATCTCATTACTGTACATGGCACAATGTCTTTTTCCTTACTCCAACACGTCACCACTCTTCTTCCATTACTGACAAAGCAGTGACAACACAAAGTGAGTGTAATGCAGGGGAATATTCTCTACTTAAAAGCTTCTTCTCGGAGGAGGTAGCTCAAAATAAATGTTAGGTTTGGAAAATCCAGATGGTCTTTTAAAGCATATTCTCCTGCCATGAGTACTCTTAATTTATGACAATCTCTAATGGTATCTCTACCCTGATCTAGCTTTCTTTCACCCCTCTCTCCTCTAAAGCTTTAAACTCATCAGGTCCTTTCAGCCCCATCATTAATCCTGAACTACAAAGTAAAGTAAGGCTGTAGAAAATTTGGGATTTTTCTCCCCCTCCTCATTTCTTCTGTTCCAAACCTCTCGCTGTCTGGCAAATGATAAACTGATGAGCAGGCTTAATCCAGCTGAACTGTTCCCTGCTGCTTCACTTAACATTCCCCAAACATATGTAGTCTTTGGTGAAAATCCGCCATGAAATTGGTCACTGGTTTGTGAAGAATTCCTCTCACGATTCTGTGCTGGCTGAGCACGTAATATTGACCTCCCATGCCTCCAAGTGACATTGGTGGTTTTTGTAGTAGTGAGGTGACAACTGACTCATTAATTATCTTCTTCAAGCACTCACGTCCCTCAGCAAAGGTTAGAGATTGAGTGTCATCTTGCCGAGACACTGAAAGAAGCTGACATTGCCTCGAAGCACAAGAAACAGCTGAAGTGAAGCCACCGTCTTTACCCTTTCTTTAACTGAAGTAAGGTTGTTGCTTGATCTAATTGCACACTATGCTACCCTCCAACTTCAAGAACTGCTTTCAACTCCTACACAATAACACAGGACCTGAAGAAATGGTATCTCTTTCAAATATTCTAATTATTTTTTTTCTAAATCCTTCAAAATTCATTCATGATTTATTGCCGTATATTTGACCTAAATAAAGTCGTTGCCACGTTCTCCTTTTTGTTGAGGACATCATCTTAAAACTATGTTAGACTGTTTAATATTCAACAAATGTTTTCAGAAAGATAGTACACTATTTAATATCTGGCAATATCCAGTCTGTAAATAAAAACAAGCAAAAACAAACAACAAAACCCATACCAACCAAATCACACCATACCAAACCATGCCATGCCATACCATACCACACCAAACCAAATCAAACCATACCACACCATACCATACCATACCATATCATACCATACCACACCACACCATACAATACCATACCACTTTATTTATACAGCACTTAGAACAGCAACAAGGCCAACCAACCAAAGTGTTGTACAGCAAAAACAATTAAAGCACACAGCAAAAAATAAAAATAAAAAACTAAATAAAATAAAAAAATACATAGAAACAAATGGAAGAAGACAATAACTAAATGGCTAACACTGTAGAATAAAGACAAGTTAAGAACAAATCACACTGTGTCAAAAGTCAGGGAATAAAAGTGGGTTTTTAAGTGAGACTTAAAAACTGTAGTGGTAGAGAAAGTACTCAAACACTGTCCTTAAGTAAAAATTCAAATAAACTGACAAAAATGTACTCTAGTAAAAGTAGAAGTACCACATTAATGTTTTTACTTAAGTAAAAGTGAATAAATATTTGCTTTTCAAAATACTTAAAGTGTTAAAAGTAAACGTACTTGCTGAATGTATTACCTAATGCAATGGTAAACCATATCATTAAGTGTGCTTACCGTATGTATATTTTCTGTAATACAAAATAAATTAATAGTGTTGAGCCGTTTTAATGAACAATGCTGCAGATAATACATGTTTTTATTATGTTTACTCTGTGACACAGTTCACACTTGAACTTGTGATTCTGTGCGTCAGAATTTCAGGGATGACCTGCAGAGTTAAATGTCATTAATTAAAATAAGAAAGAGGGATGATTATACCTTTGAAAGTTTTTATTTAACACAAAGTAAAACCAATGTGTCATTTTAACTGCAGTAAACACATGAAAGTAAAAGTTGTCTAACTGAAAAAAAAGAGCATTAGACCTATAAAAGGAATAGCTACTGATCATTTCAACTCCAGTTTGTCATCAACTCTATTTAAAATACTGTCTGGTCAACCTTGTAAGGGGTCAATAGTGAACACTATTTTAACTTCCTGACACCATTTTCAAAACTTCAACCCGAGTGTTGAGACATTTAGAGACATCTCTTGTCTCCTAACATCCATGAACTGACACGTTTTAATATTGCAGCAATAATTTCTTGTTCGAGTCCAGAAGAAGTTGGTTTTCAAAGTTTTTTTAGTCCAGTCTGGATCTTTTGGGAGAGAGAATCTGTCCTGCTTTACTGAACAGTCTTTCAATAATCTTTCAATAATCTTTTAATAATCTTTAAATAAGGCCATGGATGTTGTGTATCTTCTGGCTGACTCTCCACGGTGGAATCCATTTTGAGTGTGTTAGTGGTGCTGTGGGTGCTCCCAGCTCAATGACGTATATACTGTATTACAGTAGAATATACATCATTGGCCCAGCTCTTCTTGAAGGTGGGTCTAACATTACCTGCCCACTCTGCAGTGATTCAATGGACCAACTACCCTCTTGCCATTGGTAACTTTCAAACTAACAGACAAATCAGAAAACTGCAACGTGAATGTAACTTGTAACTCAAAAACATTATAGAAAATGTACTGTAATAGAAAGTACAGATGCTTGCCGGTAATGTAAAATGTAGTGGAGTAAAAGTCAAAAGTACCCTTTAACTCTACTTAAGTAAAGTACAGATACATGAAAAATGTACTTGAGTACAGTAATAAAGTACTTGTACTTTATTACATCCCACCACTGAAAAACAGAGTGTGGTCCTGCCTGACATGCTGTGGTAAATCATTCCACAGTTTTGGACCTGCGACAGATAAGGCTCTGTCACCTCTGAGCTTACAACGGGTTCCTGAAACCAGTAGAAGCATCTGATCTGTTGACCTCAGAGATTGCTGTGGGACACAAAGCTGCAGCAGATCAGTGAGACGAGAGGAGGCAGAACTGTTCAGAGATTCAAAAACATACAGAAGGATTTTGAACTGAATTTGAAAGTGAACCGGAAACCAGAAAAGGGAGGCCAAAACTGGTGAAATGTGCTCTCTTTTGCCAGTACCAGTTAAAAATCGGGCTGCAGCATTTTTGACCATTTGGACCAAAAAACTTCAAAAGACAGTTTGGACATAACCTTACACCCAGTACCTTGTAGAATTTGTATTGCTTGCATTAATTTGGAATTTATTTTTCATAAAAAAGTGTATCTTATGTTTTACAAAGTAAATGTCTTTGAAATTTTAACAATTAAGTTTGAAAAGGTTTGAAAAATATCAATTTAGGTCATTTTAGCTGTTGAGAGAAGTATATTCCAGGTTACATATTCAGAATGAAAACAAGCTAAAAGAGCAAAGTATTAGCATTTATTTCAGGATATATTTGTGTACTGTATAATGCAAGAAGTTTTAAAAAATAATACAGAAGCCTGCATTGTATTAGCTTTACTACAATAAGTACAATTAAATGTTTAATTAATACATCAAATACTGCCCACTGTGTATATTGCCGTACTTTGTCATTTTAAAGTTTGTTAAATATATATCTTTTTTAATCTGGAGATTATTCAAACATAACATTTGCTTTTTATACATTCTTACTGTTTACTAACAGTATGAACATGAAGGAGCTGTCCATGTTTAACAAACTTGAAAAAAAAATTGGTTGAAACTACAAATCAAGTCACTCCGGGACATTGTGGAAACAAAAAACCAGAAAAATTGAGTGTTTATTCTTTTTTTTCTTTTCTTTTTCCATTTAAAGATGGCCTCCCTTCTCACCTTATAGCCATCCTCTCACTCCGATATGTTTTTTTTTATAGAGAGAAAGAAAAGAGAAAGTAAGACAAAAAAAACAATTACTGTATCCACAAAAAGAGCACAAGGCAAACACACCCAACCTACGTCCGCAATCTTGCAAAGCACATGACAGAACATAGCAACGAAACATACATGCATAAAGACTAATAATATTTATGACCATGCAGTAGGTTTCTATAAATAAACATACCCATACCTACAAATATATATACAGTATACATACATATACATTTATATTCATTCATATACCCATCTACATATCTGCATATATCTACATATACATCCCTACATCCATTTGTGTGTGGTTGTGAGCATGCATAAGTGAATAAAGCCCGGTGCAGAGCTCCGCGCTTGACTGAGCCCCCACCCACGCGCGCGCGCTGCGCGTGGGGTGTTCACAGCAGAGCACAGCGTGAAGCAGCGTGTGCTCTGCTTTCTTCTCACGTTCTCTGTGAACAGCTGCATGCGGAGGGGGTCAGTTCAGTCCCCCTCCGCGTGCAGCTGATTGGTCAGACACCGCGCTTCGCGTAGGCGCTCGTAAAATTGGAGCTTGGCGCGCTCGCGTGAACGTTCAAAGGGTTTGTGTAGCGGCGACCTCACGGCGCTCACACAGCGGGGCGCCGCGCTTGCTCAAGCGCGGAGCTATGCGCCGGCCTTTAGGTTCCTCCAACAGAACATTTAGTAGCAACTGTGAAGCATCAGAGATCCGTCCCCCCAAAGCCCGAGGCAAACGAAGGGGCGATCAAAGCCCAAGACCCCAGGAAGGACCCCGAGCCCAAGGTCCCCAGGGCCACCCGAACAGGACGAGCCACTCGCCCACTCCCCAGATCCGACCAAGGGGAAGAACCGGACGAGCCCCACCAGCGACCACATACAATGACCCCCCGGGGTCAACTGCGACAAATTCACAGGCCCCCGCCGGAGCCCGCTGCACCGACGTAGCCCCAGGGCCGGTCACCAAGGCCCGGGCACCGGGGACGCCCACCCCTCAGGCCCAGACCCGACAGGACCAGAGGACACGAGCCCCACCAGGCAGCCACCAGGCCGAGCCGACATACGCCCAAGCGCCCAACCCCAGATAGTGAGGGCCCCAAGCACGCCCGCAGGCAAAGGAACACCCACCAGGGGGCCACGTGGCAGGAGCGCAACACTAAGTAGCCTCAGATGTATCAGAGAGGGGGCATTCCAATTCCCAGCCTGACATTTAAACATTCATACACAGACACACTCATTCAGACCCACCCTCATCCTCACCCTCACTCACAGAAAGACAAACAATAATAACACGTTCCATTCATAATCCTGATGCACACTCTATACCCCCTAGGTCCAAGACATGAACCTGCCCCTTACATGGGGTAGCCCACATCCAAACCCAGGAGGTAGGCCCATTCATTCTGGGGCGGAGAGTAGCAGACATCCAAGATCCGGCCCAACCCGCGCCCTGCCGACAGGACAGGACACCCGAGCCTAAGCAGCCCCAGGAGGAGCGCACTGCCAGCCCCGTCCACGGCAAGCCCCCAGGCCCCAAACACCCCCTACATCCCAGGACAACCCCTGACGGCCCACCCCCAGAATGTCCGCCAGGCAACCAGGGGGGTAAAAGAAAAATAAATAAAGTATATATATATATATATATATATATACATAAATAAATACAATTGAAATTAACAAATCAAGACTCCGACACACACACCCCCATCCTCAAATGTGCTGTTGGTGAGTGGTGTTGTAAAGTGTACTTAAAAAGGAAAGAGAAGGAGCAAAGGCTGGTATTGTACCAGTTTCCCCTCTACTCTAACTCTAACCCAGGCCCTAATTGTCTAAATGCATAATTGTGAGTGAGCATAGGCATAGGGGGCGACAGTGATGTCATCCCGCCACCCATAACCATAGTGCTCATTCCATTCCCTATATGTGACTTTTATGAGGATGTTTATGAATGAATGTCTAAGTGTATAATAAAATTGAGTCTCAGGTGGTTCTGAACAACAAAGATGTAAAACCGTTGTAGCACACCCGAGACTCAAATTCCCTACATGTATTAATTTAAGATGAAGAGGGCGGAGGTGCGTGGTGAGGGATGGGGAGAAAATATCTGCAGGAACAATGCTCCCGCAACGAGTCAGCTCCCCCGCTGACACTACGTACCCCCCCTAGCTCGCCAAGGTCCACCCAAGGAGCGATGCAGAAGAAACACCTCTCCGACCGCCAGGCCATTGAGTCAAGACCAGAGAGGCACACGGTCCTGAGGGCCGCCAACAGCAGAACCAACAGCCCACA
>JBBPBX010049425.1:2807-19530 GCA_038048925.1 Garcialebias charrua
GGTTCTGACGGGACTGTGTTTTGTGCGCTCCCCTTGGTCATCAAAGCCCTCCTCAAATTAACACCCTGTCAGCCCGTGTGCTGACAGTGGTTCTGACAGCGGTTCTGACTGCGGTTCTGACTGCGGTTCTGACAGCGGTTCTGACAGCGGTTCTGACTGCGGTTCTGACAGCGGTTCTGACGGGACTGTGTTTTGTGCGCTCCTGCCATGAAGAAGGAGGAAGACTGCAGCTCCAGTGTATGAGGAAATGATTCCTTCGGCAGTTATTAATCTTTCCCACAAAACACTGGAGCTACAGACTTCCTCCCCCTTCACGGCAGGTGCGCCGGGGCGAGATGGCTGGCTTGTTGGTAACTTTTTAATTTGTAATTGAGGATTTGGAATTATTCTCTGATCATTTACCTATAACTCACTATTTTCCACAGGTGATCGAGGCTATGCATTAGCCCCATGGCTTATGACACCTCTAAACAGCCCTCAGACAAGACAGGAGCGCTTGTGTAATAAGCTGCATACACGCACTCGTGCTGTAGTTGAGCGCACAGTTGGAGTTTTGACATGACATTTATTTTTCCATCCATCTCGGTAACGCAGACTTTCCTTGACCTCCAGCACCGTGCTGCGGCGAGACGTTTTCTGAAGCCATTTTCAGATCAAACAATTTTTTCTTGATTTCTGATACTGTACGACCCACGGGAGACACAACTATTAACAACAGTGGTTATTTCATGCCATTCTTTGGCTTTTCACTGTCATTTTATGAACGGACACTTCCTGCTCTCTGAGGCAGGAAACGTAGCCTTATATGGTGTTTTGAGGGGTGGGAATTATGTAAATGACCTCTCCGCGTGCACGAGCAGGTGGATAGAACAAGTGGAATTCATCATATTTACGCAGCTCATTTACACACTTTTCCTAAGGATAGAAGAGTTTGTTGAATCTGACGTGGCATGTTCGTACGAACGCTTCGTGCGAACAAAAGTAAGAGAAATTTAGGATAAAAATACTGTAATAAATCTATAGGCCGTTTGTGTAATTAAACACTTACGAGGTCAGTTTACTGACTTACCTATAGTTTGGATGAAAGATCCGAGCAGATTTTATCTACACAAATCTACCATCAGTTTCACGGGGTCTCAACTTTTTCAGATTAAATCAATAAATCGGTGATGTGATTAGCCAGAAATGTAATTTCACGAGAGACTTCAACTTATGTTGGTCTACCAGAAAATAGACCTTTTATTGAAACTATCACAAAAATTACATTAAACATTTGTATCGATATTAGCTCTGATTTAATAACTACGTTGACAAGAATTCAAATTAAAACAAACAGACAGTTAGAAACTTTTCTGTTGGCACATTACTTAACAGATTAATAGCTTATGGAAAATAAGAAATAGGAGGAAGAAGATAAGTAAAGCTAAGTTAACTGAAGTTGATTATTTGAACCAACCAGGGTGGCAGCCTTCCCATACAGGTCTCAGCTGGGCTTCTCACACGTTCAGAACACATCAACGCCTCGTTACCTGTTGACGATACGTCTTGGAGATAAGAGTTGAAGTTTGTGGACACTAACGGACTGTGTTGTCCAGTTCACGTCCAGATGACCTCCGCGTGTGTGAGCTGATTCAGACGAGCAAGAAGACGCTTCTCCTGGCAGGAACGGAGCCAAGCGCACTGACTGATTTTCAAAATAAACTTCAGAAAACAAAATCTTTCAGAAATGAGTGTTTGAGGCACAGCAAGGCTTTGCCGTGACTCCAGCTGAGACGTGGGTCTAGTTGACACAATGACCGGAACGTTTTCAGCTTTCCCAGAGGAGAGAAGCAAGTTGTGAGCTAGTTCTCTCCAAAGCACTAAAGGGAAAAGCGGAAGTCTCCCTTTATATGGGAGGCGGGGTCTTCCCCACCTCCTTAATGACTACTGGTTGGTTTAACAAAATAAGAGATGGATATTTCATCTGATAGGCAGAACTGTCTCTGACGGACAACAGGAAAACTGTTTACAGAATCGGCCAGATGGCCTGCTTGTGAGCACAGAGAATATTATGGCTAACTTTCACAGACAAAACAGAGAAGGAAGTTGCAAGTTAAAAGTTTACCATGGCTCATGTCCCAGATTCAGAACCTGCTTGTTCTTGCAGAAATAAAACCAGCAGAAGGTCAAAACTCATGAAAGTAACAGATCATCATTAAAATGACAAAATATACTGTAGATCAATTCTGAATTAACACACATTAAAGAGAAAGTTCAATCTGATTAATTAGTGTCCATTAATTCAAAATAATTGTAACAAATATAAGTGTCCACTCGTCTCCTTGAGAGCTTCAAGAAAGTGTAACACTTAGAGTTTCAAAGAGATGCAGAGAGGTGTACTTGAAGGTCAAGACAGAGGGCCTGTATCACTACAATACGAACATGTTCTTGCATGAGGCCCATCAAATACAACTGGTGTGGTAGTAGCTGAGAGTCATCTCAAACACAAATTCTGAGTGCAAATCAATCGGATGAGATCTGTTTTAAAAACTTGATCAACTTTTAAAGTCTCTGACTGTGAGGCTGTTGAGGTGGTGTATCCATATAAAGATCTGGGAAATGTTCTAAACTAACCTTTGACCCCATGAGAACTCACTTTGTAAAGAAGGCCCACCACATCGTGCATTTTTATCAGAAGCTCTGTGGTTTTAATGTTGAATGTACTTTCATGAGAATGTTTTATTGAGTCTCTTAATCTTTACCTTCATCTGTTGGTTTGGACTTTTGGCATGCAAAAACAGGAACAAACTCTCGGGGATTGTCAGGATGTGCAGTAAAACTGCTGGCATAGTTCTACAGAACCTCACAGACCTACACAAGGTGAGGTCAGTGAACAAGGCCAGGCTGATTCTGGCAGATCCTGATCATCCACTCCATGGTGAGTTCAGGTCTGGCAGGTATCTGCACAAACAGACTGAAAAACTCATTCATCCCTGCAGTGATTAGGCTTCTCAACGAACAGTGATGACTTCTGTGTTATTTTAATGTCTTGATGTCTTGTCTAGTATTCATTCAACCTTTATTTATACGAGTTAGTTCCCACTGAGCCTCGAGGACTAAAGGCTGGTTTATACTTCTTGTAGCACGTCTTTTACCCCCCGTTGAGTGAAAAAAGTTGCACAACTTCCGTCTGCACTCCTGCTGCGATCCCCCGGTGACAGCTGTCCTATACATTGCCCCCAGTCAGCACTGCAAGATGCGGAGGATGCGGCTCAGAGCGTGTGATTGGTTCAAAGTTTGTGGGCGTTTTTTGTTTGGATGTCAATATATTTAGATGTATCACACCGCTACTCTTCCAGAAGCCGGTTTTTGTTTTTGCTTTGACATGGATAGTTTTGAAGAGAAACTTGTCTGTGCGCGCGCACACGCAAACCGTGCGTCTCTGCAGTGGTGGAGAGAGCTTGGAGACCACACACTTTGTGCATTGCCCCCAACACACACACATACCAATACATATATATTTATATATATATATATATATATATATATATATATATATATATATATATATATTTACGAACACGCGCGCGCACACAGGAGCTAAAGCATGCGCGTGTAAAGTTGACAAAATGAAGAGGATCGCGCATGCGCGCAGCTTTTAAAACAAAGAAAACTCCGCTGTTATGCGTAAAAATGCGCGTTTAAAGCGAGCGGAGACCCCCCGCATGGTCCTGAGGAGAGAAACTCGCCGACGTATGCAGTGGGAGGGAAGAGGGAGGTATTACTATAATGTATCCCCCACGTCGTTTCAAAGTATAAACACTCAATGCAGTCGGTGACACACAAGCCTCAACGGGGGGTAAAAGACGTGCGACAAGAAGTATAAACCAGCCTTCAGTTTCAAGAGAGACCTGTTGGATGCGTACTGTATGGATGTTTTATGTGAAACAAACTGACCTTGGGGATATGAAAAAGATTCTTGAACTTGAACTACTTGAAGTGCTAACTTCATACAAGATCTTGCATTTTCACAAAACTTCTTTATAACATCATTTAAACAAGTTGGACAGAACTCCATCCCATCATAAGATAAGTCTGTTATAAAAAGCGTCGGGTGATATGCGTTCCTTCATGCAATGACGGTCCTTTATTTTCCAGAAGAAATGTGTACAAAGCTTACATAGAAATATCCCTTTTTTTAAATCTTTTACAAGGTTAAAGCAGAACCTGATCTCACGCCCGGAGCTCTGCAGCCACCACCATCCTCCTCGCGGCACGTACTATATATAAACATCTGCACCAGTGGCTTTTCTTATCACCTGCCACGCTTTTTGTCTCAGACCTCTGCAATGTGCCCTTGCTACGCCTAGTTTCCCCTGCTTGTACCTCTGCCACCGGAGTGACCTGAAGAATGTCTTTGACATGTGTATCCCAGCCGCTGCCTTTTGTTGCAGTTTGCATGCATGTATGAAGAGACAAGCCAACACTGGCCACAGCTGTTGGCAGCAAACACTGCTCCTTTTTTAAAGCAGACACAAAAACACTGTCCTCGTGCACTGAGGACGTGATTTATGTGACACGTCGACTCACTCGGGGCCCCACCGGACTTTTTTTTATCTCTCTTTATTTTTTTACAGTATCTGGACAATTGTGAATGTGCAGACCTCATGTTGCCTGCATGCCACGCCTTTAGTTTATGTTAGACGTTTCAAAGGAACTTTAGGATGAAGCCAAGCTGTCAGGGTGAAGTCTGCACTGTTCTTCAATTCTTTTTTCTCTGTTTCTTCAGGTGGGACAAGGTGGAGGGTTCAGAGGAAGGAGAAACTGATTGCTTCTGTCCTGTCAGCAAAGGCCAAGGTTTGTCACAAACTGTCCTCACGTTAAACTGTCTTTCCTCTTATCTTCTGTTGCTTCAGTTGTCTCTTTGTTTTCATTACTTATTGAAAAAAAGTCAGTTATCTGAAATAAAAAAAACATTAATGTTGCCTTGTAAATTCATGGTTTGCACTCTTATCGCTTTAGTAAAACAAAATGTGATTTTATTGTTGATATAAAGGACTAAAGTGAGTTTTACATGAAATCCTGAACGCTATAATTGCATAAATATAAGTAAGCAGACAGAACTTGATCTAGGGGGGGATTAAAGAGGTAGTTGAGTTCTTTATTTGTAAGAAGTGAGACTCTTTAATTAAATAGCTTTGTTTTTGGTCATCATTCCTATTCCATTTCCTTATCGTCTTCTGTTAACGGGCAAAAGGATGATGATGTTCTATGGCTATGCATGTTTGTGTGTCTGAAAAAAAAAATATCATAAACCACTGGATGAATCAGTTACTTCGTCAGTCGCTAACGAAGTGACTGACAGACTGACGAAATCTTTTGGATCAAACACTAAACGTTTCAACAAGTTTTTTATTTTTAATCTGTCCAGAGGACCTGATGTTTAGATACATCTGAAACACATGAACTTTTAGAGTCATTCCAATTAAAGATGGGCACCAACGGTCAACTTTAAAAACACAAAACATCTGTATAACACAGATCCTGGTCGGGGGTCCTTCTGGGTGGAGTTTGCATGTTCTTCCCATGCATGCGTGAGTTTTCTCCGGGTGATCCGTTTTTTTCCCCACAGACCAAAAACATGAATATTAGTCTGATCAGTAACTCTAAATTGTCTCTAGGTGAGAGTGAGAGATGGTTGTTAGTCTTGTTTGTCTCTGTGTCCCTGTAATGGACTGGAGACCTGTCCAGGGTGTCCCCCACCTCGCACATTGGTGACTGGATATGGACACCAGTGACCCCTGCAACCTGAAAAGGAAGAAGCGGGTAAAGATATTGGATGGATGGATCTCTATAACATAATCAATTTAAAGACATTGTGCTAAAATTTGTCAAGGATTCAAGGATTCAGTAATTTTTATTTATCATACATGCGGTACATGTGGTGGAACTAAATTATGTACACAGGGTCCCAGTTACATCCAACAATAAAATGTAAAAGAAGAATAGTAATAACATCTAAGATATGAACCAAGAAATACATCAACTAACAATACACTAAGCACTAGTAGTTTAAAATAATAAGCCGAACAGCAGCACGAACATGAGTCTGTATGAGCAGATGAGCATGAATGAACACAGCAACATGAAACAGATCAGCAGCAACATGAAACAGATCAGCAGCAACATGAAACAGATCAGCAGCAACATGAAACAGATCAGCAGCAACATGAAACAGATCAGCAGCAACATGAAACAGATCAGCAGCAACATGAAACAGATCAGCAGCAACATGAAACAGATCAGCAGCAACATGAAACAGATCAGCAGCAACATGAAACAGATCAGCAGCAACATGAAACAGATCAGCAGCAACATGAAACAGATCAGCAGCAACATGAAACAGATCAGCAGCAACATGAAACAGATCAGCAGCAACATGAAACAGATCAGCAGCAACATGAAACAGATCAGCAGCAACATGAAACAGATCAGCAGCAACATGAAACAGATCAGCAGCAACATGAAACAGATCAGCAGCAACATGAAACAGATCAGCAGCAACATGAAACAGATCAGCAGCAACATGATGTGATATTTCACAGTGACCATTCTGGTTAGATATTCATGAGTCTAACAGCCTCAGGGTAGAAGCTGTTCCTCAGTCTAGTGGTTCTACACTTAATGCTCCTCAACATCCTTCCTGAGGGGAGTGGGGCAAAAAGTGTGTGTGCTGGGTGAGTGGGGTCCTTCATGATGCAGGTGGCTCTCTTCCTGCATCTGGAGGTGTAAATGTCTGTGATGGTGGGGAGACTGACTCCAACATCTTCTGTGCAGCCTTCACCACTCTCTGTAAAGCTTTTCTTTCTGCAACTGTGCAGCCTCCATGCCACACGTTGATGCTGGAGCACAGGATGCTCTCCACTGCACACCTGTAGAAGGAGGTGAGGACTGAGCTTCTCAGACCAGCTCGTCTCAGTCGTCTGAGGAAGTAGAGTCTCTGATGATCTCTCTTGATCCGGCTGGTGGTGTTGTTGTTAGGCCTGCTGCGATAAACAATAAATCAATTAATCGCATCATACAGTAAATGAAAACTATCTACCTCATTTTCATTAATCGGCTTTATTGTTTCTTTGTGTCTCTCTCTTTCTACTGGACACTGGATGACAAAAACCTCAACTCCAGTGCTCTTCACTGAGCCCTCCCTTACTCTTTTTTCCTTTCCTTTGGGGCCGAGATGGTGTAGAGGCAGGGCAGCCGGCTCAGGACCAGAAGGTCTCGGGTTCGATCTCCGGTCACGGCATACCTCGTTGTGTCGCTGGACAAGACACTTAACCCCGAGTTGCTCCTGGTAGGACAGGCAGCGCCTTGCAAGGCAGTCTACCGCTACCGGTGTATGAATGTGTGTATGAATGGGTGGATGGCTGGTACTGTGAAGCGCTTTGGGGCCCCTCAAAGGGGCTAAGAAGCGCTATATAAGTAAGCTCCTTTTTTCTTTTTTTTTTTTAATCTGTTGTAACCTTCCAAAATGGTGTTTTTGGATCATTAAAAGCAGCTAATCTGAGAAGCTAAGCTATAGCTAACAGGCCGACCTCGGGAAAAACCTCCGTCTTGTCAAAGCTCCAAAATTCACGGTTGAAACCCGTGCCTTCGTGTAAAAAGTTGTTCTTCTCTGCAAAAATAAGCTGAGAACTTGTTTACTGATTTTTTTGTTAAAGCTCTGTGTGAAAAATGCTAAAGAGCTCAAACCACACAGAGCGTCCCACGTTTTGAGAACCAAAGAAAGACATCCCATGTCACGTCAAGGGGCCTCCATTCCTTCTTTCTTAAAGAGACACGCTGCTCCTCTCATCCATCATTTGGTTCAAACAGGCTTATACTGCCATCTGGTGGTCAGAAATAGATACGTACATGCAATTTTTTTTCTTCTGAAATTTGTCAATAATTATTGATTATTGTCAAATTTCAATCAATTTTATAATTTATTGCAATAATTTCTGAGACAATTAATCGCCCAGCAAAATTTGTTATTGTGACAGCTGTTGCCCCAGCTGAGGTTGTCATTCAGGTGCACACATACTTGTAGCTGGAGACCACTTCCACTGCAGATCCACTTATGTTCAGTGGGGAAGGTGTGTTTGTTCCTTCTGAAGTCCACAATTATCTCCTTCGTCTCCTTTACATTGATATGAAGGTTATTCTTCCTGCACCCGCTCTCCAGGTGTTCCACCTCCTGCCTGTAGCTGGACTCATCGTTGTTTGTGATGCACCCCACCACGCAGTATTGTCTGCAAACTTTACAATATGACAGCCTGGATGGGTAGGTGCACCATCATACGTGAGCAGAATGAACAGGAAAGGGCTCAAGACTCATCCTTGAGGAGAGCCAGTGCTGAGGGTTATGGTGGAGGAGGAGAAGTTGTGGATCCTCACTGACTGAGGTCTGTTTGTTAAGAAGTCTAAGACCCAGTTGCAAATGGAGGGACTTAAGTCCTAGTGTGAGTAGTTTGTCCATCAGGGTTTGGGGGATCATGGTGTTGAAGGCTGACGTGAAGTCCACAAAGAGCATATGGACGTAGGAATCCTTTTGCTCCAGGTGGGTGAGAGCAGTGTGGACCACAGAGGAGATGGTGTCCTCTGTTGATTAATTCTCGTGGTATGCATACTGATGAGGGTCCTCGTTGATGTTGATGGATGTTTTGATGTGGGTCATGACCAGTTTTTCGAAGCATTTAGTGACTATTGGGATGAGGGCCACTGGCCGATAGTCATTCAGACCAGTCACTGTAGAGCTCTTTGGGACTGGGATGATGGTGGCCGTCTTCAGGCATGTGGGAACTATTGCCAGGGTAAGTCAGGTGTTAAAGATGTTGGCCAGCACCTCGCAGAGGTGATCGGCACAATTTTTCGACACTTTCCCATAGGGCTGTGCGATATGACGATATATATCGTGGGGACGATAGAAACGTGTCTATCGTGCTACTTTCCTTCTATCGTCTCTATCGTGATAAATAAGAATAAAAAAATAACTGTCGCAAATAAGCTTCATATTGTGGTTTTGCGAGATGACGGCGCGGCTTTATGTTTGACGCACGCGCGGGTTTGCGACACATGCTTTACGTGGTTAAACTCGAGAGCAACAGAGACGCAGGCGCATGAAGCCGGTGTCTCAACCATAGATCTCAACAAGGAGAAAACAGCTGCACAGGCAGCCCAAGAAGAATAACTTTTACCAAAAAGAGGGGGAAGCTCACCTTGTTAGCTTCCATTATTTCGCTCCGCTGAAACTCGGAGACAAAATGGGTCCAGAGGACACGAACCCAGAGTCCAACCGAGTCCGAACTCGGGTCCAGTTAACCAATACAAAACAGACCAGAGACACAACAGAACCGCAATCAAACGCAACGTTTTCTCTTTTCTGTTTCTTGCTTTGTTTACTCAAACTTCAGAGCGGATTTCTTCTTCGTGAGTTTCATTAGCAGCTGTTGTTTTACCGCCACCTGCAGGAAAAATTTGGACCAAAGTAGAAAAGGAGTTGTTTGTTTGTTTGTTAGTTTATTCATTTTATAAAATGAAATACAACAATTAACGTATTCATAATAGAAAAAAATAATAAAATGAAAGGTAGCAGATGAAGAATAAATCTTATTAAATCTGCTCCTTATTCATCTAATAACAGTTCAAACAATATTTTCTATAATAACAAAATAAGTAAATAACTCAGTCAATTTTCAATTCACATATATCACACATTAAATTAGATTCATTTATATTTTTTTAGCAATTCATTTTTTACCAGTTTCTTAAATACAAGGAATGATTTGGCTTCCTTAACATTTGTCATTTGGCATTAAGTCATTCCATAATCGTACTCCTTGAATTAAGGTAGATCTTAGGTAGATCTAGTTTCTACTTTGGTCCAAATTTCCTTGTTCTTTTTGTTCACATTCTTATAAATGTAACTATCTGTAGTAAAATAATAAAATAAAAAAACTTTGGTCCAAATTTTTGCTGTACACACACACACACACACATCGTGTTGTATATATCGTGATATATATCGTTATCGTGATATAAAAAAGTCCATATCGTGATATATGATTTTTTCCATATCGCCCAGCCCTACTTTCCCATGGGGATGTTGTCTGGGCCAGTTGCTTTGTGAGGGTTGATCCTCCTGAAAGTTCTCCTTACTTCTGCTGCAGTTATGCTGAGATGCTCTTTATCTGGTGCTGGGTGGTCTTTTTGGGTCGTCAAAGCGTACTTAGAATTTGTTGAGGGCATCAGGCAGAGATAGGTCTTTGGGCCATTGTTCACTCCTGCCTTTATAATCTGTTATACACTTAATGCTCCTCCACATGCTCTGTGGGTCTTGTGAGGTGAATTGACCCTCGATCCTCTGTGCATATGTAACGGAGTTAAAAATATACTCTAAGATAATCAGTTACTCCACTGTATTCATGTTTGTGAATTTTATTTTATTGAGGTCTTTTATTTTGAAATGTATCAAGGAGGAAATGATGTGTGCACTTGGCTCCTCCCGTGTTTCCTTTCCCTCACTTTGCTGGAGAAGCACTGTGAAGGTAAGAAGTGTGGAAGGCTCTCTGATGATATTTTATATGTTTCTTGAAATTTTTACTTTTAAAGTTGTACACTTTTAATCATATTGTTTGATATATCTTTTAAAACATTACAGTAACACTTATTTTCAAGTTTAACCACAAATATAAAGGTTGTAGGCATTTTATTTTCCCTCTCTTTTCTTTTTGGTGCCACATTGTGTGATGTGCCCCCTGGTGGACAATGACTGTAATAGCAAGGGTGTTGTCACGTTTTTCATTTGGTAACATTTATTTTTGCACATGTAGGAGCCAGAAGTGCAGAAAACAGAAGACAAAGTGATGTGTTTATTTTATTGTCTTCTGCAGGTATGTGAAATTGTTGTTTTTGTTCATGTAATGATTGAATGTTGTCTTTTTGTTGTTCTAGACTGCCCAGTAGATGGCGCTGTTGTTCTTTTATTGCACTGTTTTTAATTATATATTTAGAAAATGTTATGTTTTGTTACTCTAAAAGAAAAATATTACTTTTCTGCTTTGTAAACCTCCTGAATGAAATATAACTGTTATATTGTGAGGCTGACTTTGCTGGAGAAGCACTGTGAAGGAGCCAGAAGTGCAGAAAACAGAAGACAAAGTGATGTGTTTATTTTATTGTCTTCTGCAGGAGAACCAATAAACATTGGAGAAACAGTATTTTGACGTGCTGTCGTGTGTCCAAAAACAAGCATCGTCACACATATGTGGCCTTGGTCCTCTTAACATCAGCAACCAGCTCTTTCCTAGTCCTTCTCAGCTCCTGTGAGTTGCCAGACCTGAAGACAGTGTTCCTGGCTGCCAGCAGGGTGAAGGCTTCCTGTTCGGGAATAGAATAGAATAGAATATATCTTTATTGGCATATTTGCACCAAGGTACAAAGTTTTGCAATTGGCGCGCGCACCATCCGAAGAGGGACGTACGCACGGAAGCCGCAGCAGTATAAAACCGCGCCACCAACAATCAGATATGAAAAAGGAACATACATTCGGGTAATCAGTGGTATTCAAAAAAGAATCTATCACAATTTGTCTTAGGACACTCCATGATAGAGTCTAAAAAACTCTACCAGCTTTAGCACGGATAAGACAAGACATGTTGCATTTCATGGCAAGCAGGGAGATTTGTCCGTGAAAGTCATTTCAGATAAGCACAGTCTGTAGATGTCATTTCAGCTCGGCTCCATTCTGAAAGCACACGGAGACCTCTGGGGGGGTCAGCGAGTTCTCAACAGCTTTTCACTCCAGGAGAAGATTTGCAGACAGCCTTCTTTTTCCAAGGTTGCTCACAGTCCAGATTAGATTAGTCGCTTATTTATTTTCAGGCCAGGCTACAGGCTTTTGACTGCAGCCTTGAAGTCCAGGTGCTGTTCAGGTCCAAATCGTCGAATCATGTGAGGTTCCGAGCTACAAATCCTCGACTGTGCCCTGATGGTTCGGCTGTAAACGAGTCCCAGAGCGCACCGCAGGTCCGCGGCTGTCAGCTCGTACAACAGCTGGCTTGTTGAGGTCATAGCCCGGATCAGAGAATCTGGTTGAGCAGGGAGTCTCGCCAGCGCGTTGATCGCCGCGGCCGCCTCCCTCAGCTTCCAGTAGCAGAAAACATCTGCCGAACCCAAAAAGCAGATCAACCGCCACCAATATTCCAAATAATCCACAGAACTTCAACGTCTTCAACAGAGAGAACGGTCAGACACACTGACCACGATTCCATAGTGTATCCCACCGCCTGCTTGTTGAAAGAGCAATCCGCCTCTCCCGGTCCGGTGCGTTTCGTTGAAAAAAATTTATCGATAGAGGAAACAGCCCACGTAAAATCCATTTCAAATGGGTTCGAGTGAGCGCTGAAGAGTTAATACGAGACAAAATGCAAAAGCAGGGAGGAGGAAACTTAGGGGGGGTAGAGGAGCAAAAAGAGATGCGACCTGCTTCGCTGAGTGCCGGAAGTAAAGAAGCTCCTGGTTGTAGCTGAGTCATTCAACACATTCTCCAAGCACTAACTGCACAAGGCTGTTGCTCAAACCTTTAGCATCCCAAACAAATAGGATTGTTGGATGGGTTTTTAGGACACTTTCAGGAAGTTATTGGATGTACTCTATATTTTTTCTTTCGGCTTCTCCCTTCTTCAGGGGTCGCCATAGTGAGCCAACTCCCACAAAGACTTGGCAATATTTTTTACACCGGATGTCCTTCCTAATGCAACCACAGACCACCGAGCTACCACAGCCCTCTGTGTGGAGCAGGGAGTTGCCATATAGGGTGCCTGGGGGAGCAGATGGTGGGGGTTAAGGGCCTTGCTCAAGGGCCCCGAGTGGGGCGAATGAGGATGGAGGCAGGTCTGGATGCTTCACCTTTCCCACCCACATTTTGATGTTTTTGGTCTGAGGAGTTTAACCTTTGGTGACCTTCTGATCACAAGCTCGCATTCTCGCAGGGCGGCCGTGGCGTAGTGGTAATGGCAGTCGTCCCCCGATCGGAAGGTTGGAGGTTCCAATCCCGGTTCCCCACACCATGTGTTGTTGTGTCCCTGGGCAAGACACTTAACCCCGAGTTGCTCCCGGTAGGACAGGCAGCGCCTTGCATGGCAGTCTGCTGCTACCGGTGTATGAATGTGTGGATGATTGGGTGGATGGTTGGTATTGTAAAGCGCTTTGGGGCCCCTCATCGGGGGGTGGAAAGCGCTATATAAATAAGCTCCATTTACCATTCTCTAACCTCTGTGACAAGTTTAAGTTTAATGTCTGTAAACCAGTTTGTCAAGACTAAACAGCTATTCCACTAGAGCTGATAGTCATTTAGATGAAAGCGTATTTGAAGGAGACATATTGAGTCCATTTCTGGCAGGGTTACAACACAACTGCACATTCCCTGCAACGTATTTGTAACAGAATTTCAGGGGGTAAATTTTGTCACTCCACTCCACCCCTCTCCTTCCTGGGAAATGACCCTTTTGAGGTTAGTCATACAGCTTTACGCTACCATGCTGCCCTAAATTTGGACACAAATTACATACATTTAAGCACTTTATTACCATATTGATGCTGCCAGGCAAAAACTTTCTATCCCAAAAAGACATAACTTTTTCGAAAAAAAAAAACTGAAAAAAAAAAAACTGTTTTTTTTCATCTAACAAAGGACCTCTGGACGGATTTAAAAAAAAGGTTGAAACGTTTTGTCTTTTATCCAAAATAATTTGTCAGTCTGAGGAGCTTCAACAAACTCAGTCTAATAACCAGTTTGCTGGTGACAGAAGTTGTTCACGTGATAAAGGAGGACCATCAGCCTAATGACCGATCAGTGTCCTGATGGCCGCTTGCTATTCACAAGGGGCTGAGTGATACTAGCAATAACAGCATTGTAAGAGGGGGACAGTTAGACATGGAGGCCTTCTTTTTTCTAAAAACTAAAACCTGTTATGGTCAAAGTTAGTATTTTGTCTGAGTACATTCAGGACAATAAATTAATAAATGCCATAATTAGTCATAGACGTATTCTGTGTAAAGAAAGTCT
This sequence comes from Garcialebias charrua, assembly GCA_038048925.1. Taxonomy (NCBI): domain Eukaryota; kingdom Metazoa; phylum Chordata; class Actinopteri; order Cyprinodontiformes; family Rivulidae; genus Garcialebias; species Garcialebias charrua. The sequence continues at coordinate 16,891 of JBBPBX010049425.1, forward strand.
GCAGTTTGTCATAACAGCTCTGTGTTTAAGAAGGAATGTAACATTTTATAGAATCTTACTTGGTGATAACAGTAACACAAGTTTAGGTCACAATTTAAAAATAAACTTTTAAATGGATATTATCCAAAGAACAAGAAAAAAATGTGAAGGCGACCAATAGAGACGACTAATGCAACATTATGGTCATTATTGAAGGCCTAGCATTCTTGGAAGGAAGTCAAATTGTGTTTCTTTGTGGTTTCACTGTATTTTCTTTCAGAAAACACAATTACTCTAGTTATCACATGATTTATTATATTTAAACATGCCAAAGATTTAGATTAAGATTGACTTATGTTGAAAAGTGACAGCTGGAGTTGTTTTGGTCAATTCTTCGAAATAAACTTGTGCACAGTCATACATTTCACCCTCAGAGTGTGTGTTGTGACTGACTGTCAGCTACCAACACACACATCAAATTTTACCTAATTATGTGTCAAATTGACTGAATTATAGTCGGTTTTTGTGCTGGCTAAAGTCAGTTAGCTATTACGACAATATTGAATGAAAGTGACTTTAAAAGTTGATCAGTTCTGGATGTACATCCAGTCATTACTTTCTGGGAGTTTCATTAAAATATATCCAAGGGTTGAAGAAATATTTTGCTAACAGGATGTCACAAACCTACATGCACACAAATACACACTGAAATCGGCTAAAATATAATTGTCCACCTCTGTCTGTATGTAGCTTTTCTAACAATATATTTTCAACATATTTCTTCACTCTGTCACTACCTCCTGACATACTGATTTTAGACAAGTAATCTCTGAAAAAAACTATTGTCCCCTTGCTTCTCTAAAAGCATTTCTAAAAAGACACAGTGACCCGCCATTAACCAGCCAATAAAAACAGAGCTTGAATTTGAATTTCAGCAGAGCAAGGGGTAAGTTTCTGATCCCTCCCCCTCAGAGCCATATATGGCTCTGAGGGGGAGGGATCAGAAACGTGTCTCTGTTCAAAATTTTCCTACGTTCCAGCGTGTTCCAGAAATTACATACTGAACCTTTAAGTGGTAAGAGATAATGAAAACTACAAGACTTTTTCCAGAGACAATGAGTATAACCATTACCCAGCCTGAGAGCTCATACTGACACACAAGTAGTAATAGTATTTTCCTTGTCTGGCCCAGAGAGTTCATTTTGATGTGTTTTTAGGCACAATCACATTGTGACTCATGCATTAAAGTGACCCGAATTAAAGCAATGCAACGTTCAGCTACGTGCATAGTTACAATCACATTCATGGTCAGATGTATTCCTGGGCTTCAGTGTGGCTCTACTCATCTTCAGCTGGTAACGTTTTAGAGAATATTGTTTAGAGCTTTTGCTACTACAGCATAGGTTATTTTTCAACATCCACATTTATAATGGTGAAAGGCTTCACGACAGATGGTGCCTTCAGGACTAAGTAGTAAATCAGAAATTCTATCTGGGAAAAATCATGATATTCATGATTCATAATATTCATGTATTCAGAATGTGAAAGATTAGGCACAGTACTGACAGAGCAGCATCAGCTTGAACTGAAGTTTGAAACTTGCGCTTTAGGCTAATTGGACAATAGAGCTATTGGTAAAAATGTGTGTTTAAAGCAAAATAAAGAATGAAGCAACATCGTTAGTGCTGCCAATCCTTGATCACCAGCTGGTCCAAGAAAACCAGTACAGGGTATAAGGATTTCAGTCCATCAGACTGAAAGATGATGCCATACAGTGGTCTAAAATGTATTTCATGCCATGTCATATTCTTTGTTTGCTTAATTTAGATGTTGGTTGTCTGTTAAAAAAAAAGAAAAATTGGTTGTTTGTTCTAGGTTTAAAATCATAGTACAGTAGTCTCTCATTTATCGTGGGTGTTAGAAACCACGCCCACCTACGATAAGTGAAAAACCGCGAAGTAGGGATACAGTAGTACAAGATCAAGTTCAGTTCAACTTCAGTAACTTTGTCATGACATGTGTCAGGCTGTTATCACACTCATCACCTGTTACTCTCAATCTCCCTCCTTAATAAACAATTTAAATTTAAATACTGTAACATTTTAAATAAACAACCCATGCAGCATGGACTTTAAATTTAAATTGTAGAGAAGAGAAGTCCATCAAAGGGTTAAATCCTTCACACTGCTCTGCAGCACAGAGCAGAAATGTACTTCTTGATCAATTACACTGCAACATCTGAACATAGTTCTAAAATAATTGAAAATAACTTTTAACACGTTTATATTTTGTGATTATGATGATTTTTACGATGTGACATACTGTACTAGTTTGAATTTTAAGTTGGAAGACAAAAGTCGATGGGTGAATCTGGACAGCAAAGGGTTAACCCTTCACAAAGCTGCAGCAGGAGAAATGTGTGGTAGACAAGATCAGCTGATCAGCTGCAAGAGGGAGCTGCCCCTGCATTTGTGGGCTGCACACATGGTGCAAATCATTTAAAATAATGTATTTTATATGAACAATCCATGGCTCATCCATCAACCAGACAATTGTCATGTCCAAGCTTACTTTGAAAATCAGCGATGTAGCGAACCCACAATGAACCACAAAGTAGTGAAAGGTTCAGTATGCAGTTTCTGTAGAACTGCAGCACTTAGA